>JALLPI010000667.1:0-16241 GCA_036939935.1 Cyclotella atomus | reverse complement strand
GTTGGGCTGAACCCAACGAAGGATAGAGGGACAGAAGAACTCTATTGGAAGTGACGGTAGACCAAGAGTAAACGGAGGATTACTTTCCTGGGGGGCAACTTTTTTACTTTAGCAGATGATACTTCACGTGCAAGGGTGTGCTAGAAATGCCAGAACAGGGGTAGTCTGGCACATCATTTGGGATCCATCGCAAAGGTATCCTACTGCGACGACACGCATCCGCCAACGGACGAACCGATTGACAGATGCAAAGCTAGACACATTAGAGCCGTACATTAACTCATAATTAATCTTGTACTAATTATCGAAGTCAATGAACTCGCTATGTTTAGCAAGCTCAACCCACTAGCATCTTAAAGTGGTACCCCCTGTTGGTGTTATTGGCTCAACGACTCTACATTTTTAAGAGTCTGTTGGATTGTCTCTAGGTGCTGCTCCATCTCATCAATCTTAGTTTTGAGTGTTCGGTATCCCGAGGCATCCTTTGCAAGATTGCCATAACACTCCTCATACTGCCTAATTTTCTCCAGTGACTCCTTGCACTCTTTGTTATTAGCTTTTAGTTCTTCCTCATACTCTAGAGTCTTGGCATTGAAATTCTCCAGTTTGCGTTGGGCATGCCGGATAGCCTCAGCAGCAACTTCAGCTGCCAATTCCTGCACCATCGGTCCTCCATCTTCTGATTCACTAACATTTCAACTAGTATCTCAGCTTCTGCCAACTTGTCGTTGATTTTCTCATTCTGTTGTTGCATCCACTTCTGATTCTCTTCACCCAGCTTGCATACTGTTTCAGTAGCCTTGGCCATATCCTTGTGAAGCTCTTCCTTAATCTCCTGCAGGGTAGCATGAATGTCTGCCTTTGTGCTGCTCGTCTCCTTCATTTCTATGAGGATAGCCAACACCTGGTAGCCAGGTTTCGTACGGGAGTAATGAGATTGTTGGTGTCGATGGTTTTGTCATCAAATAGTGGCTGTTAAGGTTTATCATCAAATAGCGGCTGTTGAATACTATCTTCAGAACTATTGTCGAGGTGTACTTGGGTGAATCGTTCGTCGAATTGTACTCGGGTGAATCGTTCATTCTCTTTGGGTGGAGTTCCATCGATGTGGATGGATTTGGCGGTGGTGTGCTCTAACACCCCCTCGTCTACTGGATCAACGCCTGCTCCTTCTAATACTGGTTGCTCCTCTTTTAATTCCTCTACTGCTCCAATATCCTTATCCGATTTATCCACTGTGTCCTCTTTCGTTTCCTCGACTGCTTCTTCATCTGAGGTTATCATGTTGTTGTTCGGACCCACATTATCAATGATGTTGACCCCCGGTGCATTGATTTCATCATCTCGTTGATTCTGATCCTCCCTTTGGGTGGGGGGATTGGCATCCACAACGGTGATGGTAGTTGGCTGGCCATTGCTGTCGACATCACCTTCGATCGCTGGTGCTTCGATGGCCGGTGCGTCCATTACGATGGTCGATACGTCCTTCGGAGGTCCAAGAGAACGTGTATGGGCACGCTCACCTGTGTTATTGGTCTTTTTCTTGGGCTTTTTCTTCTTGCCTCCCTTAGGTGACATGCTTGTTGAACTATTGTCCAATACGTTTTCCTCTGCGCTGCACAACAGGTGTTGTGCTATTATTTTCGTGTCTCTGTCATTATTTAGTGGTTTGCTCCGTAAGAAAAGGGGAAGTGGATCGCCCTTTTCTACACAGCAGGATGCTGTTGTCTGATTTGTATTAGCTAGTATTATACGGGCCTTTCATCATACAAGCACCATGGTTGCGCAGTAGAAACCAGATGATACTTGATGTTTCTCTGCTTTCGTTGTTGATATGAAACTATGTAATAAATAAAGCTTTAACTCTATGAAGAACACCAAACACATATATACACATGGACTCAACAAATACAGGCACATGACTACGAACTTGAGCTATCTTCTTGCTTCTGAAGCATATTGGCAACTTCGTCCAACCGCTGCTCCCACGCACTCAATGTTGCTTCATACTCATCACAACTGCGAATCTTTTCTTGCAGCTGCTGCTTTTGTTTGTTCAATTCTTCGTTTCTCTTTTGAAGCTGAAGTGCAAGTTCTTTCACCTTTTGTTTGCTTGCATTAATTTCGTCTTGCTTCTGATTTAGTATCGATTCCAAGTCGGTCAGCCTTTCTCCTGTCTGCTCAAGCTCCTGTTCTCTGGACAGCTGACGGTTCTGGCGAATTTCCAAGTCTTGTTCTAGAGACTTGAGAGCAGCATTTTGCTGCTGTACAAGCTTATATAGCTCGTCATTCTTCGCGGCTTCATCACGAACTTGTTCCTCTCGAATTGCTAGTGTTGACTCTTTTTGTTCGAGAGCCTTTTGTTTCTTGTGAATTTTGTCATTTTGGAGAGTGATTGACTGCATGAGCTCCTTCAGCCTTTGAGCTTTCTGCTCAAGTTGAGAGTTCTTGCTTGACTTGATCTGATCCAGCTCTTGTATACATGAATGTCTGGCCACCTCAAGATCAGAGGCCTTTTTCTCTAATCTAGAAATTCGTGCAAGTAGATTTGATCTTTCTTCCTCCAACTCCATGTTCAGAGCATTTTGCTCTTCGATACTAGTCTGCAGACGTGCACACTGTCCTTGAGAATAGCCAAGATCCTTCTCAGTCTTTTGTAGAAGAGCCACGAACTCATTTCGAGATTGCACAGAATTGTTGAGTTGCTTTAAAAGGTTCTGCTTTTCCACGGCCCATGATGCAAAATGAACTCGAAACTTTGATATATTGGATACCATGAGTTCGACTTGCTCCTGGCGGTAAGATAGTTCGCGTGAGGCTCCTTCAAATGTGGCAACTTGATTGGCGCATAGTTGAGTCAACGCCGATTTCGTCTTGTTTTCAAGTTGCCGTCTAGATTGCTGCTGCGATGCAATAAATTCATTTGATTTCCGTTCCAGTGATTTCTCGAAGATTTCTTTTTCATGGTGGATCTTGCTCAACAGATCTTGGTACTGCTTCTGACAGGCCGAGATCGATTTGCGTGCCTTCTCCTCTTCTGCGGTGGCCGTTTGGGCCTTTTCTGTAAGGAGTGATACCTAGCAACGTGAACATGTATCTTGTTAGTATTAGTTCATGCAGATATATCACATCACAGAAAACTTACCTCGCGAGACAGAACTTGTTTTCGTCGCGTGATGTCTTCCAGCTCTTTCGATTCCTTCTCAAACCTTCTTACAGCCTCGGTGAGAACTGGTCGCAGATTACCAGCCTCGTCTCGAAGCTGTTGTAATTTGGCAGATTCATCTTGGCAGCTCGACTGCAGCTGGTCGAGCTTTTCTTTCTCTTGTTGGATTCTAGATTTGAGCGCATGCGACTGTTCAACTAGAGTTTCTCTTGCTGATACATCTGCCAGCCGAGCATCTAGAGCTCGACTTCGCTCAACAAGCTTATTCTCTTTGGCCTGTAAAGATTCTTCTAAACTAATCAGAGTTGCCTCCTTTCGTCTCAGGCCGTCTTCTGTATGTTTCGATGATTCGATTGCCTTCGCCAAGACTGCTTCTCTGGCAATGATGTCAGAAGCTTTGGATTGCAAATCATCCTTCTCTTTGTCCATCAAAGCTTTAGCATCACCGAGTTTTTTCGATTGAGACAGATGCGCATCTTCGCGCTCATTGATGGACTTCTCCCGCTGTTCAAGCAATGCAGTTTGTTCTCGGAGGTTAGACATGCCTTGAACTAAAGACGATTCTTTTTCGACCAAACGATTCTGCTCTGCCTCCATATTTGTCATCAAAGTTTCCATTTCCTTCTTTGCTGCGACCAATGCCTGCTCCTGAGCATCCAATTGTTGCTTCCTGCTGTTTTGAGATTCAGCCACCTCTCTCAATCTTGAGTTGTGTTCCTCCAATGTAGTTTGATTTAGCTGTAGTTCTTGTTTCATTTTCTCCAACGCCTGTTTATCCTGTTCAAGTGCACCCAATCGAGATATCAGTTCCTGTTTTTTGGCGTGCATTGACTTTTCGTTCTCCTCAACAGTTCGAAGACGTTCAGACAAGAGACGTTCTTGCTCAGAGCAATTGGCTTCCCTATCAGCCACGGACTTGGCACGCAAATCGACAGCATTGCGCTCCTCGGCTAACTCATTTTCTTGATTGGACAGCTGCTTCGATTTGTTGTCAGCTTCTTCTTCACGCTTACAGACTATTTTCTCCCTTTCGATGAACTTTTCGATTCTTATGTTGGCATCCTCGAGTTGCTTGAAACAGAGCTGCTCTCTTTGCGTCAAGGCATCACCTGCGTCTACCAATTCATTTTCTAGTTCTGCACATTCAGCTTCTCTCTTTGACAGTGCTTGCTCTCTGCGGGAAAGGTGTTCTTCTCGAGAAGACAGCTCATCGGCAGTATCCTGCATTTTCCGCTCCTGCTCACTGCAAGTGTGTTCTATCTGCCTAACTTTATTGAAAGCTTTCTCAGCTTCAAGCTCTCGCGAACCACAAGTTTCTTCTCTCTCCGTCAACGCAGCATCTCGAGCAGCAAGATCTTCCACCTTTAGCGACAATTCTTGTTCCAATTGAGTCATCTTTTTGAGAGCTTCTTCCAGTTCCAACTCACGCTTTAAACATGTTGCTTCCCTCTTGGTCACATCATTCTGGTGAGCGGCAATCTCTCCCTCGTGCTTGGCACATGATTTTTCTCTAGCTGATAAATTCTCCAGCCGTGACTCTACGAGGCTCTCCATCTCTGAGCATGCCTTTTCTCTAACTAGTAGAGCCTCCACTTTTTGCTTTAATGAGCTCGAATATCCTTCTAATGTCTCTTCGTCTCTCTTGAGTTTTGCAGCTGTTTCCGATTGTGCCGATTGTACCCGAAGTAATTGGTCCTGGACCAGACTGATTTGTTTCTTTTCTTCAGCCAGGCTTTTACTCTTTTGTTGCATTTGCTCCTCTAAATCATGATACTTCTGAGATAAATCTTTTTGCTGCTGTGAAAGCTTTGTCTTATCCTTCTCCAAGGTTGCACGTTCAGCATCTAGCTTTTTTCGATCAATCTGCAGTCGATTTTCATCAGAACGCAGCTTCTTGGACAATTCATCAGCCTGCTTGGCAAGTTTGGCGACTTCTAACCTTTGTGCTTTGCAGCTGGCAACAGTAGTTTCAGTTTCTTTTGCTATTCTCTCAAAATCGGACATGGCCTTCTCTAATGCTTTTGCAGCCTCTTTCTTTTCAGTCTCTACAGCAGCCAAGGCGTCACGTTCAACTTCAAGCTGTGCAGTCAACTGAGCAATCTGCTCACGCAACTCCTCATATTCGATTCGTATCTCATCCTTCTCTGCCTGAGCAAATTGTACATCTGCCTTCAGGGATGACAGCTCCTCTTCTCTCATTTCAATGTTCTCACATAAATTGTTGTATTGACATGTGTAATCTTCAATATTTTGCTTGAGCTGCTCAATCTCTTTCATCAGATTAGTTTGTTGCTGCTTCACTGTATCAAGGTCTGCATGGCCTTTCTTCCATTGCGTCACTTCCAATTCCAATTGTCGTATGACTTTATCGCGTTCATCCAAAGCATGTTGTTGATTAGACACGTAGCTGGTGTCGTGATGACTATTTTGAGCACCAGACATATGATTCTGTCCATTAGGCGAGTGACCAAAACCGGCAACTGGCCTTCGCACTCCATTAGAATCAACAACTGTTGGAGTAACCAAAGGCTTATGCGCCCCATTTGGCACTGCATCACCCACTGCCCTCAGTCCGGCTAAAAAGGCACTACTGATACTCTCCGACGAATGCGAAATGATGCTCAAATCAGTTTCCAACAAATGTGTTTGTGGATTCTGAGGCCTTATATGTTTATATGGGGAGTTCTGGCCAATGCTATTAAAGTCTTGAAGAGAAAGGTGTTCATCTACCGAATTGTAGGATTGAAGTAGAGAGATGTCAGATGCTCCAATTTGCCCCTGAAACTGACATGGCGGCAATGATCTCCTTACGTGTCCATTGTGAATTGGAGAAGTGTCCACCGAATGTAAATCACCTGCAATCTTTTCAGACATGATATTACCAAGCGAACTCCTAACAGCAGGTTGTTTCCGAGAGTCGGTATTACTCTGCACAACCGAAAATGAATCAGAATAATTGAGCACATCGTCTTCTTCGGCGGTGACATCGAGTCTACGGAAGGCAGAAAGAACTGATTCTTTCCCCTGTTTTGTTGCCCCTTGCAGGTTATTAGCAGCTGCAATACCGCTGCTGTTATTTATGTGTTTCTTCCAAGACGCCAATAGAGAATCAGTATCAGTGGTGGCAACTGATAATGCTGACATGGTAGAGTCAAAAGATGGCTCGTCCACACTCTGCTGCCGGACAGATGAGGCACCGTAGTCCCCACCCCGAGAATTGACATCAAACATGACAGATTGTTGAGGTAGACGGGGCGGAGGCGGAGGCATGTGCTCGCGGGACGAGGTTGTGCTGGCTACGGAGGGATCGGGAGCATAATTTGTGCTCATTGTTTTGCGATGTGATGCTCTCTAGACGTTCTCGATCTCGGAGGAATAAAAATACGTGCCAGTGATACCGTGATACTAACTGAGATCTCTTAGCTCGCTGACCATTTTAGTGATTCGGTCTAAATTGAGGCAGAGAATGAAAGCCGCCAACGCAATGATTGCATTTCCGTATGAGCCAAAATGTACCTTCTGACTTGCTTTTGCAATTATGATGAATACGCTTTGTTTTGATAATACTGACAGGTAACGAACGAGCCGTTCCCTCTGCTCCCTTCTCTCTCTAGCCCTCCTACCTCTCTCCTCTTCTCCGTTCTCCTTCCTCTTCAGACCTTGTCCAGACGATGATCACATTACTATTGATATTAGCATTGACCTCCCTGTCATCAGCCTTCACAACTCCAATTCAACCAACAGCACTTCACAGAACTGCACCACCACATCCACGCACCCTCTATTCATCATGGGATAACTTTGCCTACGATGACGAAGACGAGTTGCTCGAGGTAGGACCAGACGAAGGCTTTGTAGCCGCAGATGAGAATGATGATCCGGAAGTCAAGGCTGCCGCTGGTATGGCACTTGAGGCTCCTGAGGTGTTTTATGATGGACCTGTGATTCAAGTTCCAGTCGGTAAGAGTTGTTTTGTTTGTTTGTTGCACCACGGAAATAGAACTTACAGTACTTTGTTTGACAGGATCACAACTGGAATTGAGTGAAGATACAGTTCAGGGTGTGCTTGCTGCGTGTCGAGAAGAGATCGGGTACGTGCTTTCATCATATGTATGAATTAACTGTTGCTTCATCATGGCTAATGATGTACCAACTCAACTATCGTATCTTGCACTCCTAAAACAAACAATGGATCTTTACAAAACAATACACGCAATAGAACAATGTTTGGCTACCAAGCTGAAAATAGGGGAGTAGGTATCACTGGAGGAGTAGATTTTGTGGAGCTTGATGGGCCCACAGTAATTTTGCATCTCAAGGGGAGATTTTGGCATCAACGTCCTACCGTGTTGGCAAGAGTGCGTGCCTATTTAATGGGAAGAATTCCTGAGATTGTTGATGTGATAGTGGAAGATGAGTATGAGTTATCAGATGAGGCCAATAATGCTGCTATATAGGTAATGTGATATGGATAGCGATGAATTAAATGAAGCATTTGCTGCTAAACTAGAAAATAATGAAGCGTCTCTAGAGAGGGGTTGATAACTCATAATACTTCTTTAACTTAAATTGTTTGTGATGTAATAATTCTGGTTCCTCTTTACAAAGGGCTCCAGACAAATGCAGCTCTTAGATATAACAAATACTGATAATGCACAACAACGGCTACTCTTGTGGGTTGTCTTTTGTCAATGTCCTGTACAAATCCTTCAAGTTCACACTAGTCCTTTGATTCACACTAAAAACATCCGCATAGTGATCGCGAATCTGTGCCCAGCACCCCATACCAATCTTTTCCACACCCTCCAAAAGGCATCTTTTCTCCTCTTCACTGTATCGTACTCTCTTTTTGCCGCGTTTAGGGGTAGCTACGGATGTATTTGTTTCCATGTCCGAGTCATCATCCACTTTATCTCTCTTTCTCTTCGATGGAGACTTTTGTGCCTTTTTGGGACTCTTTTTACGAGTCCTTGGTTTAGCATTTCCGTGCTCTTGTACTACAGCCATAGTCGTTTCCTTTTCCCTCCTACGCTTGTTCTTCTTAATTGCAACAGAAGGTCTGGGGATAATCTTTAGTGCTGCTTCGTCATCACTTGAATCGTAGATTTTCTTTTCAGACGATGGTCTAGCAGCTGATGCCACAGATCTTGAAGGGGTAGATGGTGCCGTCTTTGCTGGCATTTTGCGTTCATCCTCGGCCTCCTCCTCTTCTTCTTCCTCCTCTAGTTCAAACCCCCCTCCCTCCTCAAAACCCTCTTCCTCATTGTCATCGGTCATCTGGAGAGATGGGTTTGCAAAGTATCCTACTTTAACGAGAGTAGGTACGGGCAGTAAGTCATTGCATTCTTGAGCTAGTCTCACAATGTCAATCTGAAGCCCCTCGATGGGCATTGCGTTTCGGTCAAACATTCTTCCCAATGTCCTAATCAATGAAGCAATTGACTTTTTAGCCTTGCCAACATCATCCAACTTTATGCTCGACAGTGTCTTCTCTGGGATGAAGAATTCACTGTAGAGGGTCTTGCTTATATGCCCAAGTTCTTCTCGAATATCTGCAGTTACATCGATGTAATCATCGATGCAATCAGTTGGGTGGGCCAACAAATCTTCAGAATTGGTCTTGCCATTTTCCAGCTTCTCCGAAGATGACTCAAGTTCACTTTTTAGATGTACTAATGCCTCCATGGCCTCCATTCTGCGCACGATACTAACATGCAACCTCTCGATTTCGCGGGTACGCTTTTGTAGACGTACAGTGGCAAAAAGTTCCTTCATAGTTTCACGCCATGTACCCATTTCATCGCGAAGCTTCTTCCATTCATTCGCTGTGAATGAGCTTAGCATTGATCCAGCCTGATTCTCGTCGCCAGGATAGGCAGGTATAGAGCAGATTGCAAGCACCATCATGGCGATGAACACACGATTTCGCGTATGTGCATCTTTAATTACAAGCTCTTCGTCCTCGATTTCAACGCCTACATTATGATCCATAAGCTCCATGTAATAATCCAAACGCTGGCCCAGTATAACGTAAGCGTCGCGAGATAGGGTCTCTTGCATTATAATCTCATGACTTGTTGCGTCAATATTGTCCGATATAACTTGATAAGGTGAAGGATTTGCAGATGTCTGCGTCGGTGGCAACGGCAAGTGATTCTGAATAAGAACCGATGGGCTCTTCATTCCTGCAGGCGGGGCTTTTGCAGGTGGTGTTTTGGACCTCATTGGAGTCAACTCTTGATTCTGCATCTCTTCTGGAGCATTTTGGATCGATCCCGTGAGGTTATTTTTTGCTGGATGCTTTTGCTGGTTCTTCCTCGTTTGACTGCGCAAGGAGGGCATCTTGTTTACTCACAGCTGCCGGTTTACTACGCTCAAAATCTCATGGTTCTGTTGCTTTGCGCTGCACTCACTTCGTTCATTGTTGGTATCTATCCTAGATAGCTTACAAGTGCATAAGTAGTACCTCAACACTCTACTTATCAATGCCGCAACAACATTCTTGTTAGTTTACACAATCTTTTTCAATAAATGGGCAATGCAGGATAGTTTAGAGCATAAGTTTCCTCTTTGCAATGCCGGAGAGTTCGGTGTAAGCACGCAGTAGCTTGGTTATGCCAACACGAACTTGTGTGTGCTGGTTCTGACATCCATCATCCTTTTGGTTGCTCAATGACCTTCCCAAGGCTATGACAAGACTTTTCCATACTCTGGATCGCTTGGCTCTGGCCCGGAAACCTTGACGATTACACCAATGAAGTTCACAATGTTGTTCTCAGCATCCCTCAACGCTGCGATAAAAAGGCTGTTCCAAAATGGTTCACCTTTCGATGTGTAATTGATCAATGTCACATTGCAGTCTTCACCTACAGAGACTGCCTTACGAATGGTCGCCACTTTCTCTGGACTTGTTTTCGTTCCCTGGAGAAAGCGACAGTTACGGCCAAGTACCTCCTCTTGAGAATATCCTGTAAGTTCGAAGAAGTCATCGGATGCGTAAACTATTGGATTGTCGTGAAGGCTTGGGTCCGTAATGATGAAGCACTGCTGAGAATTTTGGATGCTTTGAATAAGGTTGAAGTCTTCTTTGTCCAGCTGCTTCACTGCATTGTCGCCATCCAAAGCTCCACCGTCGCTCATGTCTCCATCATGAATGATGCTTGGCAACTTCTCGTTGGCATTGCAGGTGGACAAAATGGCGTGAGCATCCTCGGGTTTGAGACGAGAGCGAACAATACTCTTGAGTGCAGCATTCTCGTGTTGCAAGTCAGCAACGTCCTTTTGAAGCGATTCGAAGAAGAACTTCTTGCGGAGACGAGTGCGACGAGCGAGGATACGGTTGCGCTCGCGACGACGGTCGATCTGAGCTTGACCGGCTGCAGCCTTGGCTGATAATGCTTGAGAATTTGCGGATGGTGTTGCTGTGTAGGTTCTAGGGTATATCGAGTTTGAAGTCTGAACAACAGATGATTTGCTTGCATAGGAAGGCATGGGATTGAGCCCATTAGTAGGTGCACCATTGTCGACATTGGAGCGTTTAGCTTGCGGCAAGCTGTTATTAGAGACAAGTGGACGAATGTTTCCGTTTTGAAAAGGAAGAGATGCTTGACCCTGTTTAGGCAGCTGCATATAAGCAGGCAACGGGGCAGCAGCCTTCACCACAGATGCTGGCTGCTGTGGAGCTTGCTTCATTTGCTGCTGCTGCTGCTGTTGCTTGGCTATCATGTTTTGGACATGAGCCAGATCATTGGCCAAGTCCCCACTATTAGGGAGATTGTTTCCCCCTTGACGGAGCTGTTCCGCTGCATCGGCTAAAGGGTCGGCAAATGTGGGATCCACGGAGTGGGGGGTGACTTGACCAACTTCCTGTTGCTGTCCGAAGTCAGTTTGATTTGACATCTCCGGTCTGGCATTAAAGAGAAAACGAACCCATGAGATCAAACCCGGTGCATGTACAACATATAAGATGTCAACCCCCCATTTTTATCAGCTCCCACAACAAGTATTTAACGTGATGTGGATTATATCCAAAAACGTCATGCATGCATAAACAGAACTCACCCCATATCAAAAATCCCCCCGCCATCTTCCAACAAATACTCCGCCAGCAAATCGAAATCAAGAGAGTTATCCATTATGTTATTCATCATTTCGTCACTCTCGTTTTGTGCAGCCAGATAGTTCGATTCGAGGGCAGATAGCGAATTGGAAGCGGGGTGGTTCAATGATGCGTGCGCTATCTGAGCAGTTGGGCTCATTGTGATGTTTTTTATGCGTCGAAAAAAATTCACGCTGATTGACTAGTATGGCGGTTTGTCTGCAAATTTGTGATGCAGGTTTGTCAACGCAGCCGATATCTTTGGTTGGTAAGCAGAGCTCGCTTTTTATTATTTGTTCGCGGCGGACACAAGACACAACCGCGACCGTTCTCTCTCTAGATCTTTACTTCGATGCCGGGCTGCAGGCACAAGCAAGCTCAAGTCTTCAATGTCGATATCAACCACAAACCACTTTAACAGGGTGGGCGCTGGGAGACACTTTGAAATTGCTTCTATCGATGATGGCTGCGGTATTTTCGGGCTTTTCTCGTCGGTTTGGCATTTGGCCCATCAAAGTGCGGTGGGTTGGTGACCTGCACCTTTATTCCCGTGTCTTGCGGGAGACGGTGATCGGTTTTGTCTGGCATTTTCCTCCCCCCCTTTAGATTGGAGGCAGTGTCAACTTCAACTTTTCACTATTGGGAGACCTTTTCTGTTGGGACACTGTCCCCTTTCTCCTTCACCCCCTTGTATCTACCCCGGGTCGAAAAAAGAGAAAGCGGGTCTCTAGAAAGTCAGCTAAATTTTTGGCGGCGAGATGAGATCCAGCTGCTATCTCTCTCCTCTTCCCCCTCCCCCTCCCGCTCCCTGGATGACGAACCACTGCTATCGAGGTGGGATTGATCTCTGTCCACTCAACTTCCCCAAACGAACCGACACCTATGAATGGGGCGTCTTGGGCAGGTGAGATGGGCCCATCTCCGTCTCATACTGATGATGCAACGTCAAATAATCATTTGATGCTACTCGTCTGCCATCTTTGTTCGAGATCAAGAGGAGGCCTATCCAATTAGTATGGGCTGGAGATGAACCAAAAGAACCAGATGTTGCCTTATTCTACTTAATACAGGGGGGGGGCATACCACTCAACAGTGCCAATTTTGCAACATCCTTTGATTCCTATGAAAATCACAGGATCTATTGATATGTATGCCAATAGTGCCTGACAAAAATTTGAGGTCAAAATTTCATCTGGAAGGTGGTCATAACGCACATTTAGCGCCAAATTTCGCATTTTACCAGTTAAATGCAGACAATCCCCTAATGTGCAATGCTGTATAATGGATTTTATAGTCGAAATAGTTACTAGAACTGTTGATTGTACTTATCTGATGATGTTCCTAAGGTTTTGTTGAAAAAAAGGACCCCTGCATGCTCAACTAGCTGCCGAAAGCACCTCTGGTAGCATACCTACCCATGTAGAGGTAATTTCGTAAGTACTTAATTTTTTGCTAGCTTGTACCATACTTCCCTATCTACCTATCTTTTTGTCAATGGTGAAAACTTACACTTTGTGGCAGCCTCTGCACAGCCAAACCTTACATGCTATGCACCTACCAAACTGCTACCACATCATACCTAAAGCATCATTCACCATTCCCTAACCATTTCTTAGCCTATTTCAACAATACCAGTCTTCATCCATGTACCAATAATACAGCTACTTTTCATACTTGAGAATTCTGTCGACATTCTGAGGTCCTTGATTTTCCAGCCCTACCAGTATGCCAAGGATGTACCACCATGCCAACACAGTATCATACAAGTACAGTTAACCACTTTTGAACCATTTTGTAACTGATTTGAACCATTTCAACCTTTTACTAACAGTTTTAGAACATCAACTCAACCCATGGTTGCAGCAGCAGCAGAGAAAAGAATTCATGGAAATGCAACAATACTAAAAACATTATCCAGAGTTAATATTCTTTTATTTTTATGTTATGTTATTCAGTACATACTTGATTTCCATCTAAAACCATTCATTCATGTCATGGCATTCTGTTGCAACTGTACTCAATGGCAGGATGTCACTGAGAGAGAAATCTGTACACAATAGCTGAACGTGTCACCAACAGAGTAATTGAGTCCCAAGATGCTGCTGCATAAACACCCAGCTGCTTCAATTTTCATCTTTTTGATTGTTATGTTTATATTTTATGTTGCCTATCTTTTAATTCGTTAATTGGTGGATGGTTGTAACGAGACTGTAGACTTAGACTGATTTAATCCTATCTTTTCCTATCCTTGCTCTCACTCACTTTGTAATATTTCAACCTGCATCTTGCTGCATCCACTATAGCGTCTTACAAAAGGTTTATTGTTACTCGCATATGACAATCTTTGCTGTGTTCCTTTAATCTTTTGCTGGGTCTCTTCGTGCTTGGAACCGGTGAGGATGATGTTCGGATGACTTCTTCTTCCGTCGCGGCTTACCCTTGATTGAAGTTTTCTTTTGAGGTAGATAATGGTCGCCATCATCCATCTTCACGTTGATCCTGCTTTTTGCAGTGAATGGTGGTCTTCCATTACCACCAACCCTGATGATTTGCGATGGATTGGTGAGTTCGTTAAGTTTTCATACAATTGCACACAAAAAATATCTTACCTGGCTCTTGTCCAATGGGAACATTCAAACATATCAGTATCTCCTTCTATGCATTATTGAGCCTAAGAATGCAAGAGGAGGCTGGAACCACCACCACAGGAGGAGAACGTGCGTGAGGCAGCGTGGGAGGTGGAGGTGCAAATTTTTGCAATGTTGCTGGCGCGGATGGCTGTCGGGAAGGCAACATGCAATGGATTGGAAGAATGGTCAGGTCAGACGATGCCTTTGGGTGTTGAGAGGAGGCTGCGAGAGTTTGGGGTGACTTGGTTGGGTATGCTGACATAGTTTTGCAATGGATTGGTGAGGTTGCCATATAAACACAAAAACACGATAGCTTACCTTCTTGTGGTTGGATTTTGACCCTTCCAACGCGGCATTCTCTTATTCTATTGATTGTCGATCGTGGGAATGCGAGAGGAGGTCGGTGGTGCCACCACAGGAGAAGAACTGTCACCGGACGGCTTCGGAGATGCACGTGCGAATTTTTTTGATGTCGCTGATGTCGGTTTGCTGTCAGGAAGTCAGTGGGGGATGGACTGGTGAGATAGACGCATCACGCAATGCCTTTGGGTGTTGGGAACAGAATGCAAAAGGTTTGGGGTGAATGGTTTGGCTGTAGGCTGAGCAATGAGGGTGTATATTGCTTTGGCGGATGGGGTCGGCATGGTGATAATGTATTTTCCACGATGTGGTAGACAGCGTAATTCTGGCCCGCAAACCGGAAAAGAACAGACCTGGCGATGTAGTCGCATTCTTAAGGAGAACACCCATGCAACTACATTGACAGAATTACTTGCCAATAAAGCAATGGGAGTGAAAGATCAGGTCTATGGTGGTGGAGGAGCGGTCTAACTTATTAATTGATCGACGTTGGATTGGCCTTGTAGATTTGGCGGGCGATTTTTTCTTTTGTCCGTTCAAAAAGCTCGAATAGAATAAAAGATACAATTTTTGGTATCTTACTCCTACTCTCTAGATAGAGGTTTGAGTGGTGCCCCCCCCCCTAATTTTACTCTATCACCGAGGATGACGAGGCCAATACTTCCAACGATGAATACCCAGTATCTCAGAAAACATGTGCCAACTCTAAACAAACTGTTACTCCAGACAATATCTCCCAAAACGACACCTCCCATCATGCTTCAAAATGCCTCAAGAATTCAGACGAGCCAGAGCCAGGTGACAATAATGATGGCCCTGTAGACTTTCTCCACGGATTATTTTGTAATGACAAAGATTCTGATACTACGAATGCCACTACAAATAATCATAAGAATCAACATTCAATGCTCCTCCTCTAGCGATCATGATATCTGATGCTCCAAACGCCCTAAAAGCCATATGGACCCAAGATCATGATAATCAGCTAAATTCATTGAGGCAAAAGTTCATCCCCAAAGACTTAAACAAGGATGATTCAGCTCCTTTTCTGCATTCAAACTCTGGTTTGGATGATGCCATCAAACGTCTGAAAGGCATTTCTTGGCATCATATTGCATTGGCTCTTGTTAATTGGACTGCGAATACAATGGAGCAGCGTGCGCTAGCATCTCGAATCATTTCTACTGCCTTTGATGACCTATCCAGGTATAAACAAATCCATTCACTGAAACAATTCCTAGACATCATGACAGTAACAGGGCAACTCTCAATTGGAGAGTCTCTGGAGCATTCAGTCACTCTTGATGAACTTCATCAAGTTTGTGCCAAAGATAAGGGTTTAGATTTCAATGCTGGAGACCGCCCAAGTGCAGAGAAGTCGTCAATTATCTCAGGCTCCTTCTGCACAATCACAAATGATCTCACCAAACAGCAAGCATTGGTAGCGTTGTATGCATTTACACCCTATACAATAGACCTCATTGAGGAAGTTTTGCACCATGCTGCAACGACGAAAGAGCTGAAAAAGACATGTGTGAAATGAATCATAAGAGCTTCACAAAGTGCAGAGGTATTCCGAACACAAGAAGTTGTATGAAAAGGAGCGCAAGAAAATCTTGAGCGCTTTGGAAGTGCCAGAAAGTGCCCTCTTCTGTCAACACACTCATAGGCAAACCCATCAGGGCACATCTGACCAACCAAAAACATCGCTCCTGTACGTATACTCTCGTAAGTAGCAGGTAGGTACATATGTGTTTCACATCGAAAACTGGTGTCATGTCTTTGATCTTCACACGTCCGTTCATGTAATTTCAATGGCAATCTACTATTACACTGTATCTTCCAAATTTTTTACACCATCACTGAAGAGAACACCAACACAGCAGTCCCCCACATCCAACGCTCTTAACAATATTTTTAAGGCATGTACATCAGCCACTTTTGCAAATATTCATCCACCGAGTCAACATATATGGCCAGCAATCAT
>JALLPI010000666.1:0-16243 GCA_036939935.1 Cyclotella atomus | reverse complement strand
CCACAGTCTGTCCGACCAAAATTATTTTATGTCCGAAAGAGTAACCTGCTGAAAAACGGATGAACATACTTATATTTGACTTCAAACGAGATGGTAAGTGCGGTTCTATGAGGAAAACCACACCAAGCCGCAGTTCGAGATGGATGGTGGTGCCTTTGCCAGATGGGTCCACCGCTGTCATCAATCACCTACGAATAACAGAGGCAAAGGAGACTCTGGGCGTCTTTTCCAGTCCGGATGGGGGCTCAAAAGAAACGATTATGGTGATGCAGGAGAAGGCGCAGGAGTGGGTGGATAAGGCGCAGGAAGGTTCTTTGAGGCGGAGGGATATCTAGTTTCTTTTGGATTGCCAGTTCTGGCCGAGGATGGGATATGGCTTGTGTTGCAACCTAGCAGATTTGGTCACTTTGGAAGACAGTTTAGCTTCTCAATACTTTAAGGTCCTTACGCTTGGTGGTGTGATTTGGATGGCTCCACGGGTGATACCACAACTGAGCAAGGGTTTTAATGGGGTAGGCTGCCCAGATCCAGGCGTGGAGTGCCTCATCGGGCAAGTTGGAAAACTATTGATGCATTTTGGATGCCCTTCAAACATAGGAGAAAAGCTGAAGATCTACTATCTGCAGCTGGTGGTGGAGCTCGGCCTGTCGGAGCATCCCTTTTAAGAGTCCTTTTCCACCTACAAGGACATGGTGACTTGGAGTTGGCTTGTCTCCTTTTGGGAATAATATGTGAGAGATATGATGTGACAGTGGTGATGAATGAAATCCCATTCAAACTCCCAAGGGAGCAGGACAAGTGGCTGATGCAGGAGTTCGTTTGTCTGGGCTACCCAAAGAAGGATTTGGAATGGCTTAACCAAGTGAGGCTTTTCCAGCAAGTACTCTTCCTGTCCGACATTCTAGGAGCCTCAGGAAGCACACTGGATGAGAGATATCTCTGCAGACATTAACAGGACGAAGTTTGGTCAACTATCAAATTTCCCAGGGAGAGGCATCCATCCGCAGACTTTCGATTGTGGCAGCAGGCACTTCGAAGCCTGGTACCAGCTGCCGGCCTCCCGGTTTGTCTGGGCAAATTTCTGCACAAAGGATACAAGATTTGGGAGTGGAGAGTGTGCTATCAAGAGCAATATCTCCTACATTACACAGGAGATATGATGGAGGTGTACACTCCCACAAGCACTACCCTCCGGCGATGGAGTAAAGAGTCTGAAGGCTGTGATCCTGAGATACTTGGCGTGCCCTGCTCTGTACGAGAAAGCACACACAGCAGCGTAGAGATTACCTCGACGGCTGCTCCTCCATACTCGACTGATCTTCCTGGCTGTTTCTTAGACGTGCTGAGAGAGTGGGGACATACATGAATGTGGGACTTGCTTTGGTTGATAGGGGATGACAACTGGCTATTGGACACAATCAGGGAGGGAACATGCATTGCAGTGATGGATGGTTTGCACATATGCGAGCTTTATCCTAATATGTGCTCATGTGCATTTGTGTTGGAGTGTACTCAGGGAAGAGGCTGGATTTTTGGTTCCTTTCTGGAGCAGTCTACATGAGCTTGTGCATATAGAGGGGAGCTGTTGGGTTTAATGGAATTGCATTTGATCCTTCTGGCAACAAACAAAGTGGCTCCTGGACTCGGAGGGCAAGTATAAATCTATTCTGACTGTTTGGGAGCCTTCAACAAGGTCACCACGCTTCCCGATAATCGACTCACAAGGGTTGTAAACACTCCAACATCCTGAAAAACATCATGATCAATTGTAGCAAAATCCTCCTTTGGATGCACCTACCTGCATGTGCCGGCCCACCAAGACGATAGAAAGAGCTTTCAGCAGCTCCCCAGACCGACACAACTGAACTGCTGTATGGATGCTCGAGCAAAAAGGGAACTGTGGGGTTTGGAGGGCGACACGCTGTCACCACATAGCATCTTTCAATTAGAGCCCTTGGCAGTATTTGTAGGCAAAGACAAACTAACTCAGGATCAGAGGATTTGCTACGCTACTGGTGTCATCGGAAAATGGCCAGGATAGTGCTGACTCATGAAAAGGCCAATGTTCTGCAACCAGATCAATTTGTTGAGGTGGAGTGGCCGGCAGTCTACAAGGCTCTGAGTGTTGATGTGCCAAGAATGTTTCAATAATATGGGCCTGTAAGCAAGTGACTGGGGCGGCTGGCACGAACGAAATGCAAGCAAGATACACGCCAAATCATGACAGGAGATGCCCAAGCTGCGTGTAAAGAGTGGAGACATGCGGTCATGTGATATTTTGTGAGGAGGCAGGCAGGGTAGATCTCATGCATCGGTCGATCGATTTAGTGGATAAATGGCTGGAGAATGATGGCACGGATCCAACATTGCGGAAGTGTCTGATAGAGTATGCACACGGACGAGGTGGCAAAACGATGAGCGAGATTGTTGGATATGGAGGAGAGGAGCATTGCAGACCTTGGCGCAGACTCAATGGATTTGATTGGCTGGAAGAGGTTTATGGAGGGCATGATTTTGAAAGAGATAGTGGCAGTCCAAAGTAAGGCGGAGGTTGACGGGAGATGCAGGATGACAGTTGACAATTGGAGTGCGGGTTTAGTCACGAAGTTGCTGGAGGTAACACACGGGCAATGACTGTATCGAAATGTGCATGTGCACAATATCTTCACTGGTGAGCAAGCAAGGATGCGGAAGGAGGAAATTCGGAAGGAGTTAAAATATCAAATTGCACTTGGAGGGGAGGAATTGGAAGTCGAAGACGATCAGTACCTACTCGAGATCAATCTGAAGGACTTAGACTCATCTACAGGAGAGGACCAGGTTTACTGGCTGCTTGCTTTACAAACTGCACGTAGAGCTTGGCAGATACGGAGCGAAAGAGAGGGCAGTTGTTGGAACTGATGGGACACAATAAGTTAGTGCGGCATTTAATTTTACTTGTCCTGAATTGCAGGACACTAAAGGCTTTCAATAGCCTTTACTCCCCGGAAGTAATTCCGGAAGGAGAGAGCCGCTCTCTCTGGTGGCCCCTGGCTACAACGCTGTTTGCTTTATGCCCTCGGCGTATGAAGACTCCCAATGATGTGGTTAAAGTGTCTAGGTAGAAGGAGATAAAAGTACCTAATTTCTTACGTTCTCTGTTCTGTTGACAAGTTTTTGGAAGGTAATTAGAGGGCTGGTATAGGCCCACGGGACGAAGGAAGAGTAAAAATGCCCACGCAAGCCCACAATTTGACGCCGCGTCTTAACTCTTCACCTCCTCCGGGGCCGCCAGCCCTCCTACCAAGTACACTTCATAATCAAACATGCCAGCAAACTCGTCCCGCTCTCGCCGTCGCAATGATCCGGCACCACCTTCTTCTGCTCAATATCAGGCTTCCAACTATGATCATGATCCGGCGAGGCTGTACAAGATTTTAGAGAAGGCCTTTTTGGATATTCCTACTCCTGCAGAGGTTCGTTTTTTGCAGCCGTGTTTGACGTTTTGCCTGTTGTGTTAAGGTTGCCATAATGTTGTCGAAGCTTGCTGCCGCTCGTGTGTTATATGGTGTACTCTTTCGTTAGCTTAGTGTTCAAGAAGTTGCTCACATCTCGTGTCTATTTGCAAAAATCAAACTCAACATGATGGTACCGCTTCCTTCCTCAAGGGGGAAACCAATGCCACCCTCCGTCCAACAGAAATAGCCCGCCTCCGTGATCTCCTAACACAAACATGGGATGCCGTCCGCAACTATCTCTCCACACTCAACCCCACACAACTAGCAGCCAGCGCCTCCCACCAAGGTCAATTCATGTGGACATCTCTACACATGGCATGCAAACTCATCGATCCGCCAGCCGACGTGATCGAACTGCTCATCGATGCCAACTCCGAAGCAGCCAGCTGGCAAGATGCCTCTGGGTGGCTTCCCCTCCATCACGCATGTTACAACGGTGCCTCTGTCCGTGTCCTACAAATCATAGTGGATGCCTACGAACGCGGTAAAGTGACTCAAGATAAGCGTTCTCGAACTCCACTCCACTTTGCATTCTTTCCCCGTGATTTACCAAATGTGGGCGAGAAGAAGGAAGAGGGGGAGGAGGAAGAAGAAAGTGGAAACAGCATGCCTGAAGTTGTTCGATTGTTGAGTGATTCGGGAGCGGCCGAATTACAAGATGAGGGAGGGATGCTTCCAATGCATTATGCAAGGTATGTTTGTGTTTACTGATGTTGCATATTTACTTGTATACTTGTGGTTAACAAGTGAATGTGACATTGTCATATGTTATAGTGCCTACGGTACTACCAGGGAAGTGTTGCAAGTGCTCATGGAGAGTTATCCAGAGAGTATTACGAAAAAGGAGAACAAGGGAAGAAATCCATTGCATCTTGCCATGGTGAATGCTCATCGAAAGTCATCACCGACGGTTGTGGAGTTTTTGTTGGAACATGCCGCCTTGGAGATTATCAATGCGTACGATGACGATAATCATTTGCCGATTCATTTACTTGCCATGGCTAGTAAGTTCCCCGCCGAGAAGGTTCACGAGAGGAAGAATGCCGCGGGATGTTTGACCTTGTATTTGGATGCAAAGCCTACGGCCAGTGCGGACTTTTTGACGGCTGTGCAGACTTTACCAGAGTGGTTGAGAGATATTGCTGTGATTAGTGATCACATGTGAGTAATTCCCTGCTGTCAAGTGTTACATTCAGATGTACCGCAATGCGTACTAATTATGTATTTCTTTTTCTTTGTAGCCAAAACATTTTGAATCACAAGATTGTCATGCGGTTCCCTACAATGATCCTACTTTTGGATTTCGCCTTCTTGATCATTTGCATCGTTGCATTCGAAATCGCTACCGGTCAAACTATCGATTATCTCTTCACAGAGGAGGGCGCCGCCCCACCACCCAGCACTGGCTTGATTATTCTTACAATGATTTGTGGAGGTTACTTTTTATTAAGAGAGGTGGTTCAGATTGTATCCTTGTTGGCACTTGGTAACTTTAGCGCATGGATTTGGGACATGGGAAACTGGCTCGATGTCAGTGTAATCTTCCTAGTATTCTTTTTCTGCTCCATCATGCTTACCCGTGTACCTATGCGAAGTGACGAAGCTTTTAGGAGTGGCGTTGCTATTACCAAGGGCATTCTTTGGATGAGTGTCATCAGTTTCTTGAAGAGCACCCAGGTTGAATTCTCGGTGTTTGTGTCCGGTGTATTTTATGTGGTGCAGCGTCTTTCGGCTTTCTTGTTGGCATTGGGTGTTATTTTGCTCATGTTTGCACAGATGGTGAGTGATTTGTTGATTTGGTTATTGAGAAACAGCCGCATCTTAGGCAGCATATGACTCATGTGTTGCTATCTTTCCATCATAGTTCTACGTGGTTTATGCAGAATCGGACGAGTGCAAGTGCGATGAAGAATATCCAGGCGCAAGTCCATTCCCTCATTGTAGCTTTGACCAGTCACTCCTCAAAGTGTATACAATGCTTATGGGAGAGATTGGAAACGAGGTGTGTGCAATCAAATTCCATATCAACAGCTTATGTAAATCTATGCTCAGCTTGTTTCCCTCTTCACGCAGATGAGATATTCTACGAGCAACGTCGCCCAATTCCTTTATGTTGCTTTTGCGTTTCTCGTTGTCATTCTGCTCAGTAACGTGTTGATTGCTATTGTTACTGACTCCTATGGAGTTATCAAAAATGAGCGTGCAGCAATGGTGTTTTGGTCCAACAGGCTTGATTTCGTTGCAGAGATGGACGCCATCCTTAACATTTCAAAACGATTAGGATGTGGAGGAAAAGACGGAGCTGCGGGTGCTCCAACTAGTGTGCAAGAAAGTCCTAACGGAGATCAATTTGGTTTCGATGAGGAGCAAAAAGGACAGCATAGCTACGCCACATTCAGAGCTGGTTGGAAATCGATCATGAATCTGTTCGATCCAAATATGTTTGATGATGTCAATCCTTCATCCTTTGAGTTCTGGTGCTATATCCTTGTGAGAATCGCGGCTGGCGTGTTTGTCATCCCGATTTGGCTTATCGTGGGACTTCTAACAGCAGGTTGGCTATGGCCTCCTCAAGTGAGAGAGTATTTGTTCCAGCAGAAGAAGGCAGCTATATCACGTGCAGACATGGCAGAACAAGTCACGGCCCAGATAACTGAGTTGCAAGAAGAAATCCAAAGTTTGAGGACGGAGATTAGGGGCGAAATGAAAAACGACAGAAAGGAATTTGCTCTTGTTAAAGCAGAGGTAGAAGCAGTGCAGGCAGAAGTTATGGCTGATTTGTTGCAGGTTAAAGAATTCATGATTCATTTATTGGAGATGAGTAAGGATCATGTGGGGTCAAGGGGGAGATAAGGGAGTCTGTCAATATTCAATTCATGTTTTGGTAGCTTAAATTGTAGTTCATTTGTCTTCTTTATAGCTTAAATAGCAGCAGCGGCAATGTTGCATAGTTTACTAATCAACTCCCTCGAAGAAAGAATCTACACTGGGTTCGCGTCCAAGTACAGCAATAAGCATTTCCTTCGGATCCTTTCCACCTCCAAAGACCAACATTTCTTTCCAAACCTTCATCCCTCCATCAGGTGCTGCATTCGTGCTCTTCCATATATCAGCGGCGAAGGTTTGCGCATACAAGTAACCATAGTATCCCGCTCCGTAAGTAACGAGATGGCCAAACCTAGAATGCCAATGAGTTCCTTTGGCATAAGGTACACCAGCCTGCTGATGCAACAGTCCAAACATTTCAGTAGATGAGCAGCCTCCCAAAGATGGACTACAAGGTGATTCCCCAAACAATGCTTGATCAAATCGAGAATGAACAATCTGTGTCTGTATCTCAATACCTCGGAAATCTACGTGACTCAACGCCAAATGAGTTGCCCTCCGCTTTGACATTGGCAGTCTTGTTATGTAGTGTTTGGCCAACACCGTTGCCAGAAATGTCGGATCGCGAGTATACGTCTCCATCCAATGAGACGGTGTTTCTACAAAGTCCATTGCTGCCCTTGTTCCACTCAAATGTTGAAACGAAGTCCGTGACAGTAGAGAGTGCAACCCATGCCCAAACTCATGAAAGAGGGTTTCCACTTCAGAATGTGAAAGGACCGCAGTAGTAGATTCTGGCGATGAAGCTGGAGACAAGTTGCATACTAGTGCTACAATTGGGAGCTGATGGGTTTTGATTGCGGTGCTGGGCTCATCATCTTCACTATTTCGGATTCTGCCGCATCTAATTGTGAAGTGTGCGGCGTGGCCAAACTTTCCGTCTCTTGGATGCAAGTCAAAGTACATTGTGCCCAGTGGGCCTTCCACTTCATGCCGGAACTCGAATTTGCGCAGTCCACCATGTACTGTATCGTCAGAAAGTTTTGTGGTGTCAATGTCCCATTTCTCTTCGACAGGAATGCCTACTTCGACCATTTCAATCCCAAACAAGTCTTTTACCAAATCCTTCATGCCCTCAATGCTATTCTCTACAGTGAAATAACCAGACAGCTGGCTCAATTCGTCCTCTGCATCTTCACTAGGATAATCTCCATTCTCTTTCCATCTCCTATGCTGCCTTTGGCTCTTGATGAAGTTCGTGTAGAAGGGCACATCCCAGGGCTCGATTTCTCTTGCTGCTCCTTCAACATACGCCTTGGCTTTGAGTAGAACCTCCATTTCCTTCTCGAAGACATTTTTACAGCGATTCTCCATGCTATCCAAGAACTCGGCTACTTTCTCTGGGGATCCAACCATACGATCAGATAGCACTCTATGTGCATAACTTTTGTATCCCAGCAGAGTTGAATGGAGGTGCCGGTGTCTGATAAGTCCATCTAGTACCTTCAAGTTCTCCGGTATCGATGTATTGGATTGCATATAGACCTCCTTCCTCAAAGATGGAGATGGTGAGTGCGCCAGCAATGTATTCGTCAATAACGTATCAGTGGAAAGAGTCAAACCATTTGCACTTTGACTGGCACCTCGAACCAATTGTCCCAAAATGTGGCGAGGCACAATCTTGTCAATCTCTCCAGCCATCTTGTTATCCACTTCATACAACTTGATCTTCTCTGTGATGTTGGAACTGAATAGACTCTCGAGTCCTACAATAACATTGTTTAGTTCTCTAGCTTCCTCACGTTCATTGTAAGAGAGATGGATCCCATCACGTTCAAACTCTTTGCGCATTGCATGGGCCATCCGTTTGTATTCCGGTGGCAGATGTTGCACTACTCCTCTTTCAGAAGACGATTCGGCATCTTTACAATCTAAATCATCAAACACCCACCGTCTCAAACTAAGATATAATCTTTCATCAGCATTCAAAGCTCCAATGTATTCAGAGAGCATCCCAAAAGCATCACCCGCTGCTCTTCTCCATTCTGGCGAGGCATGAACAGATCTACATAGTTCACATGCATCGATGACTGTGCACACTTCATTACTGATATCATCTAACTGATGAAGTGTCCGTTTTGCTTGCTGTATTGATTCTTGCAGTGTAACATCAGGATTGGGTGGAGATTGCAACGATGCAGCTAGTGATTTACGTATCTTGTCACAGGATTCAGTGGCTAGACGAGACAGGGTTAGAAAGTCTTGAGGATGAGAAAGATTGGGAAGAGAGAATAGGGTCGGACGTCGCTGAGATTGATATCCATTTGTGGAGAAGTTGGATACTGGTTGTTGGTAGCACCGTTGATGTGTTAGCTGATGGCTCTGGCACGAATTCGTAAAGTAGGCTCGCCTCGATACACTTAGCCCATGATTCGATGATGCAATTGCACCCTGAGTAAAAGATGGGATGTAGTAGCTCTGAAGATGCGCAGCAGCTCTGTTGAAGCACCACAAAGACGGCTGTGCCATCGCGAGAGGGAGGTGGGATGGGGATGAGATGAAGAGAGAAGAAGGAAGAAGAGCCGGGGTTTCCCGCCACAATTATTTTTTGTTTCATCTTTGCCTTGGATGGTTTGGTAGAGCGAAGCCTGAAGCCTACTTTTACCCTCATCCACATGACAGACATCTGATATGGATTGGAAGATGATTTGCTGGAGTACAAACGGACCTACGTAAAGTAACGCATATTCAGTCATTGCTGCACCTGTAACATATTACTCTAGAGAGGTAGTCAGATAACAAAGGCACAAAGTATTAATCTTTATCTGGTCCCGTCAATTGTAGTAGCAATAGATTGGTACGGTCAAGGAATCAAAATTGACGAATATGTTCTGCATCCAAGATGGCCCCTTTAGCTGATTCATCTGATATCGTTTCAATCATGGCCTTACCCACCGATTCAACAGGGACCATAGATGAACATTCCTTGCCAACAAATGGTAAACTTTGGATCAAGCTGGACAATGGCCCTAACTGTGTACCTACATAGGAGGCCGGGGCACCGATCAATTGCAATGGAACTACACCCAAAGGACCTACATTTCTTGGTCCGTAAATGAATCCAGGACGCAAAATTACATGACCCTCAGGATATGCATCCAATAACTCCTTCTCTGCTCTGTACTTTCCCTGAAAATACCCATACATAGGCATTGACTTTGGTAGATTCAAACCAACCGATCCTTCATATACTTGTGCTGAGGAGACGAATCCAAACTTTTGCACTCCCTTCTCCTTAGCTGTACGAATTGCCTCAATAGTTGCATCTCCGCAGATTCGTTCCATGAATTCATTCGACCCAAATGCACCAATTGTAGACACGACGTAGTCAACATCTGACATGGCATCTTCCCGCGCTGATTTGTCGAATATATCACCCTTTACCCATTCTACTTTTGATAGTGATGAGGATAGATGAGGTGGTGTGGCGGTTGGTTCGCCCGATCGGTTGAGACTGCGTACGGCGAAGCTGTTCGATTGCAGCGCTGAATGGCAGATGTTTTGACCTACATAGCCATTGCCTCCAAGGATTAGGATTCGTTTGAGGTTGTTTGCGGTTGCTGCCATGATCTTATCGTATTGTGCAGGTCACTGCCATTGTGATCGATTGTGGATGCATTGATGGCAATGGCACAAATCGACACGAGGAGAGCGATGAGTCAGAAATTAGTGATAAGTACTGAATTACATAATAGTATGATTTTACAATATATAATACAGGGAAAAAAATCATTACAATAGATACAGGAAAAAAAACAGAAAATAAATATTAGATAGTGCTTTCATGATGATCCAGGCAGTGCAATGCTTTCTATTTGACGCTGCTACGAAAGAGTCAGTTCACAAGAAAACAACTATGTAAACTATTGGAGTCTGCCTTATAGCAATGGCAACGGTGCTGCGGATGGCTGATTCCACGAGAAAATTGCTGCTACTGGTAAATGATCAGAAGGATGCCACTCGTTAGGCAGCGCATTGCCATCATTGTAGATGTTTTGTCGTTCAATTTCTGTAAGTGCCTCTTGTACACCTTTGCAAGTGATCTTATTGAAATAAATGTAGTCCAACCAACCTTGATAGAACTGGTCTCTTTGGTTTGATTTCTCTACCAAATGTTGCGATCTTATGCTGCAGCCACACACATCCAAGTCATAGACGACCTGCCACCATTTACCTTCAGCAAGTTCTCTTGCAAATACTCCGTACAGGTCATCCAGAGAAAGTTCTGCTGGAATACCATCCAGTACCTTTCTTTCAAATATGGCTGATGTACTTCGAAACATTCCACCTCGACCCAGTACGTCATTGGTCTTTCTCAGAAACTGATTCACTTCTTCTTGTGTCATTGTCACTCCATTAGCAGAAAACTTGCGGAATACTTCATCAATTGCATTTCGTAGGAGTGGTGTAAATCGTTCGATCATCTTTTGTACATCGGCATCTGTCTTGACTTCAGCCAATTCGGAGCCTTTTCGTCCACCCTCTAGTTCTTGATGAAGTGCTAATAGACGCTCAGTGAATTGCTCTTTTGTTAGTTCATTGCCAGCATTGTTTTGGAAGGATGTAAAGAACTCATTTCTTTTCATGTCTATTTCTTCCCCGTATATTGATAGGTAGGCTGTTTTGAGCAACTCTTGATATTCGTCCTCGTCTAAGAAACCATTTCCATCGAGATCAATTTTGTCAAATAGTTCTCCCATCTCAAGGTCACTCAACTTTCTTAGATTGAAACCCATTGCCAGTCCAAATGCCTTCCTTTCTCCTTCATTGTCTTGTTGCAGTACCATCAGCCGCGAAATGAATTGATCTTTAGTCAGCTCTTCGCTAGACTTTCCAAAGCCTCTAAAGAAGTTGTTACGTTCTTGCTGTATCTGTTGCCCATAAGTTGATACATACACGTCTTCTAAAAGCGCAGAAATCTCCTCTCCATCGATCACACCATTGCCGTCTTTATCAACTTGATCGAAAGCTAGGTCAAGTTCCTGAGCGCACCAGTCATTCAAGTTTAGAGTCGCGGCTACACCTCTGGCAATCTGTTGGCCGAACTGAGTACGTGGGGGGCCTTTCTGCTCTGCAACCGGTAGCAAAAGCAGGGATGCTAAATTGGGTACAACATATGTGGCTGGGCGGGTTCCAAAAGTCATTGAATTCGCGTCTCCGTAGTCTCCATCACAAACGTTCACACCATAAGCCAACTCGGCAGCATCCGTGAAGCTACCGAATGAGTGCTCTCGCCTTGTCGAAGTCAGAGGAAGACTAGGGTACTGAGGCTCTCTCCATTCTTTATCAACACAGCCCTCAACGAGCAACTTTCTCACTGCAGTGTTTCCATCAGAATTGAAATCACCTACAACTAGTATTCCTCCGTTTCGAAAATTATGGAGTCTACTCTGTGCCTTTTCAACCAACTTCTTGGATGGTCGATTGCCTTTCATTTGCTTCGTTAAATCAATCTCACAAGCACTAATGTACTTCCGTACTTGATTCAGTCCATCATGCACTTGTCTTAGTCTTCTCTCTGGTGCAGTACCTCCACTCAAGTGGCAGTTGACAATATGTAACACGCTATCAGTACTCTTGCATCTAAGAGCTGTGACTAGCGTTCTATCTTTGTGCGATGCTTGATCCAAAACAAACTTGTGATCCTTAAAGAAGGTTGCACATCTAAATCGAAACTTTTTGTGCAGTACATGGTCATATCCAGCTTCTTTCATGAAGGCAAAGTCTTGAGCAAATGTATCACCGTCAGCTTCCTGGATGCAAATAATATCAGCAGCAGATTGTAGCAGTCTATCTTTGATCAAACTGTGTCTGTGTTTCCATTGTCTCTTATCCATATCTACATTGCTCGAGTATTGTTTGTGACACCACCAGTTATCTTGTGAGTTCGGTAACAAGATGTTCCATGAGAGTATCGAAAACGATTCGTTGGCATCTTCGACAAATGAAGGTAATGGCTGTCTCGCTGTTAATATTGGCACGGATTCAGTTCTGCTAGCCAACGGCTGGGTAGACAGTGAACACGAGGCGCTACGTTTTCGATTTGCAGTGTTCGTCGGAGGTGAAAAGGATGCTGCCCTTGGCAGTACTGCAATCGAAACTATCACTGGTAGTAAATGCTGAAACTTCATATCGCAGTATCTCTTCTCTTCAGTCACAATTGATTAGTAGTTGCGATCTTCGTGTTGGTTCAACTGTTCCGCCATTGTGAGAGTGTTCCTTCATAGGTGAAAGTGGCGTGAGGATCCGCGTATCCGCTCGAGATGATTCGGATCTTCGTACACGTCATCCCTTATGTCAGCAAGATTAAACGTGTAACACAAGTGAGGTTGAATGTGAGTAGTAGTGTCTAATAGGCAAACATAGTCATTCTTTGGCTGCTGCTCTCATACTGTTACATTCACATATTATTACTTATTAACTTGTCATACCTCTTGCCACATAATATTAGATATCCTCTTTACAATCAACAGTTACACCAGTCTCAGCCACACTCACAACATCTGCCTGTACCTCAGCTAAGAGCAGTTTCAATTCATTAAACTCTCTATTAATTTCAGCCAGTGAATTCTTTTGCAGTTCTTCAACCTTGATCTCTATATCTGACTTCTTTGATGAGAACATATTGCTCAAAGAAGCAAAGAAGTTTGAGCAGGAACATAACATGGATTTATGTTCTGAATCGTCTTCATTGGCACGCTGCAGCAAAGCAAGCTCATCATGATATCTGACGATAACTGCAAAGCACTGGACATATGATTGTATCACGGTAGTGTCCACTCTTTTACCCTTTACTCCGCACTCCAAATCTTTGACATCTCTCAATAAATCCACAAGCTTCGCCATATCTTTCCTGTTTTTGTTACTGCGTAGATTTTGCAAAGTTGGAGCTGATGCAGATGGAAAACAACAGAAGATTGATGATGATTGCTTCTCTCCAATTATGTTCGGTCGTCCATTTGGCCCAGATTTGAGACCAAAGCACGTATGTAATACATTCCCATCAGTAATAGCTGCATATGCCAGAGCTGAAGTTTGATCGTCAATATTACAGATTTTGTCTGGCGACTGAGGAGCAGCAGCATTTTCATCCGTATATTTCGGAGCATCATCAGCATTGCCATCTGACTTTTTGTTGTCATTATCGACCGACGGGCGCTTGTACTCATAGCTGCCCCCAGTCAAAAGAACAAGATATCCCAATGACATTTCTTTTGATACATCAAGGATGGTGTTAGGATCATAAAACTGCACGTCCAGTTCATTACATTGCGGCAGCTTTGTTTCTATCTCCTGTTCATCAGCATTGCCATGGGCTAGCAGCGGTGTCGTCTGTGCTGCAGTCTCGGCATCCATGTTGCACAATAATACGTGACTACGGCAATGAGCGTTTTGAGATAATATGATATCGGGATCTAAAAATCGCAGCAGCCACAGTACAGCATGCAGAACTTCAAGAAAATTACTCTGTTTGGTTGGCTGCAAGCAAGTGCTGCGATTTGGTTGATGATGCTGTTGTTCAAGGGTGGCTTTGGCTTGCTTTGGCTCCCCGCACCCACCACGAATCGATTTATTCCTTCGCAGATTTTGTCTCAACTTTTGCAAAAATCAAATCTCAAAAAGTTGATGCCAAACCGAATTGATGCCAATGAGATCACGTGTAATAGAGGGAGAGGTCCAAACAGCACGCAGCACGCAGCACAACATACAAAGCAAAAGGGAGGAAGAAACCACGCCGCCAACCATAGTAACAACTGCAGTAACCGCTAGTTATTGCAATTAAGTCAACAACTTGATCAATAGCAGCAATCGCAGGAAGATCCAACAAATACTCCACTCGCCAGCCCGCAAGAAGATCCAACAAATATTTGCTCAAAAGATGCTCTCAAATGTATTTGGAGTTAAGAAAGAAGCATCGCAGCACGACTATTCGGGAGGTGCATTGCCAACAGTACAAGGAGTTCCCGTTCCATCACCCGCAACCAATCAATCGTCACCGATACAAAACAACATCAATGCAGATTTCTTTTTACTCCTGGGGCGGCAACCAGCCATGATGGCTCAATGTCCAAAATGCAATGCGAAAAATACACGAACGTTTGTTAGAACTTACCCAAGTTTGATATCGTGGTTTTTGGGTATCGGTTTCTTTGTGTTGTGCTGGCCACTGTATTACGTGCCAATGTATTTGATACCATTTGCATTTCTGCCATTAATTTATGACAAGGTGAGGGTTCAGATTCAACAGTGCAAGTATATCTTCTACGTGTTGGTAACAATATTTGCATCATATGTTATTGATATTCTTATTGTGCAGCTGAAACGATCTGATCATTACTGTTCAAAATGCAATAGACAAGTTGGATCTATTGCTCCGTTGTCAGACTGCGGTGTGAAGACTTTGTCATAACGCATATTTATTGAACATTCTCTAGGTTAAGAGACTCACGCTTCTTGTTGGACTTACTTCAAAATCAATGATAAGGCTTACAATTGGAGCATTGATGAGACTCGGTGGAACAGGAGGATGACATCGATTATAAAGATCACGTGTTACTTATTGGGTAATTGATATGTAAAACAATACTATAACAACAATGTTTATCCTTGCTTGAGATCAGTGTTACTTCTTACTGCGACGTGAACAGAAGATAAGCATCTCTTTGTGGAGACGTCAAATCAGCCATAAAGCAAGCGGCCGGCATGGCAGCTTCTTGGCAGCGCAGGTCAAGCTGATTTCTGACCGTTGGGATGTATATCGCCTCCGAATGATGCCAATCTTAATTTCTCCCTAACAGGAGACATGACGAGAGCAAGCCAATACTATGTTATCATATCTCTCTAGAGCGAGACGGTGCACTCAAGCTAACATTGCAAACAGCGCAGCATGGTGTTTGGTTTAGGGAAGAAGGACCAGAGTCAGGGTGAGCAATTTAGTTGCGTCTACTCTCACTGCTTGGTTGCATGTGCTGAGTGCTAACCAATCATCAATTTGCAATTCATAGATGCAGCCTACTCGAGTGCACTGCCTACCGTGAATGCATATCCAGTCTACGATGCGCCAACATTCCATGCGATGCAAGCACAACCTGCACCGGCGCCGCCAGCGGTAGCTCCTTCGCATGTCCCACCGCCTCCTCCACAAACGTATACCCCGCCATCTCCTATAGTAGACACATCCAATACTGATTTCTTCGTGTTGTTGGGACGGCAACCAACAATCATGGAACGATGTCCGAAATGTAAAATACAAAATATTCGGACGAGAGTAAAGACTTATCCCAGTGTGGCGTCGTGGTTGATGACTGTTGGGATGATATTTGTGTGTTTTTCTTATCGGTATATGCCACTGTGGTTTCTGCCTATTGCATTTCTGCCTTTGTTTTACGACAAGGTGAGTTACAATCTCTGGTTCAATATTTTTGCTGTGAATCTGCGCCCATGACTTACGAATGATGTTGCATCATGTACTATGAAATCCTGCCATTAAACAACAATCACGCCACGCCAAATAGCTTAAAAAGTCAGACCATTTCTGCGGATGTTGCGGCAAACGAGTTGGAAGTGTAGCCCCTTTGTCAGATTGCGGTGTTATGCATTATAGTTAAAAGAATCGATGGATGCGGAGAAATGTTTTAAAAATAACAGCGAGACTATGTCACAATGTATGTAGAGGGATAAAAAGAAACAGACCAATCTTCACTTCTCTCTAGAATTATGTCTAGCAAGTATGAATGCTACTGGAGTCATTTTTCTCCCACTGAAGAAAGTATTGTACTTTCACATTTATTTTTGTAGCTTCATCTTCATGCTGACAGCGACCTTTTATGGGGCGCGCCCCGAAATGGCACGTAATCGAC
>JALLPI010000665.1:0-16720 GCA_036939935.1 Cyclotella atomus | reverse complement strand
TCTAATGCATCTGATGAGCAATTGAGGGGCCGATTGTAATATTGAAGGGGATTTGGGCGACTTTGAATTGGGCGACAAAGAAAGTGAGCGAATCTCACATACGTTGGAATTAGTACTGGTTGGTTGGGTGGCCTTTGTGGGCGAAGCTTGGTGTGGGTTTGAAATCTGGGCTTCAACGCTTGTTGCCAAAGTCTCATCACTTAACTGTGTTGAGATGGAATGTTCTTTTTGTGTCACGTTGGTTAACAAATTGCAGCACGAAGAATAGGCCTTAAGTAATAGTTGCTGTGTGGAAGTCCGGATGATGGTTGACGCTTTAAGAAACTGTGAAGTAATAGTAGCGATGACGTTGTGGACTTCGTGAGAGAGTTTGTTACAGAGGCGGCGGATGAAACCATGGCGGCCGCCTTGTTGCCGTAATGTAGAGAGTGCCGCGGTCCAATATCTGCGTGAAACGCTGCGGTATCGGTGTCGCCTCCCAGCTAGGAAGGGTGCCGGTGCCCTGTTTGTGATTTTGCAATGCAATACAGGTGTAGAGGGACGTTTGTAGCGTGTGCCGATGATACGCCGCTTCGATAGTGCTACTTTCCTCTCGTGTAGCGGCGTTTTGGTGGATTTGAGTGGTTGTTTTTCCACAGGGTCGGGTGGTTTCTTCTTGGGGCCTCTGCCATAACGTGTTAATACACGGCGTCGCCTTCTCGGTGATGCCATTTCATTCCATGATTTGGCCGCCATGATCGTCGATCCTCGTCGATCACGGACTCGGCAAGTGGCACACGTTGAGTCAGCGCCCAGCAATCGCCCTTAAGGTCCTCAGTGCGCCCAGCGCCCAACTTTTCATTTCCGCCGCAAGCGCCAGCCAACTATCGGTGCCAAGCTTCCGCCTGCCTTCTCCGCCCTCTTCACGTATCTCTAGAGAGAGAAAGGCACGCCTACGCCCGCTCACAGCATAAACAATGGTAGCCGCCATCCTCTACGCCGACCACGAAAATCATCTAACCCCACTGACGCTCGCATATCATGCAACGGCTTCTCGGCATGTAACATCGGGCCGGACGGATGTGATTCCTCCCTCGATGTCAACAGAAGTCGATTCGGTTTACTGCCCCAGATGTCTTACCTATTGCGATGTTGCATCGGCTTTATCAGGTTTCTGCCAGCTAGACTTGGAATCTGGTTCTTCGGCCATCAGTTGCAAAGATTGCCCGGTCTGTTTTAGCCCTCTCGCTGTGTCTATTGACGCCGACGACAATTCTCATGAGAAACATTTGATATGTCGATATTTATGCGGATATTGCAAATGGTCTTCAAGCGAATGTGGTATTACATCTAATGCTGACAAGTTGATTGAATATAAAACAAATCCAGATGATCCAGCAAAGGAGGCTGAGTTGGAGCAACAGAGGCAGGTAGTTATTGCTGGAGCTTCCAAAGAGTTGGAACGTTGTCTGAGACAAACGATTGAGGGCAAAAATCAAATGGTTGATGAAGTATTCAAGTCACTGACAAATATGTGGTCTCAAAAGGAGAAAGATGAAGAACGTAAACGCAGGCTTGGGTTGGGATCAGACAAAAGTAATACAATGATGAAAGGGCAGACTTGGTCATTAGAAGTGCTGGAACAATCTCTGGAAGAGAAAAGAAACAAGATTGCTTCACATTACATCCCGGAGGCACAGCGACGTTCTATCACATCATCTACAGATAAGATTTCTGCTGTGAACCAAGCTAATGATTCTGACGCAACCCTCCCTACATCACAGCAAATAGCTGCTCAAATGATCATCAGCAACACAGCACCCCGATTCAGATCAGATCTGCTCCCTCTCCCTGTACCCTTCCAAGCAAGAGTCAGAAGAAGATGTCTCGCCGAACAGGCTGCTGGAAAAACTGGTATTTTAGTGAAGCCAAAGTTGAATCCATTAGAGGGTGATTCAAGCTTGAGAGCAGGACACGGGCAGTGGTTCAAAAAGGATTCCAGTGCTGTGAATAGCGTGCCACGTATTCAAATTTGCAGTTATGGAAAAGACTCGACTGGACTGAAGTACGCAGTGCTGATGAAAGTGAGAAATCCAACATTGAGTATGATTCGACTCCGTTTCTCTCCCCCATCTTTGAAGGGCAGCAGTGAGAATTGCTTCATTAATGAAAGGGAGCTGGAGAACATTCCAATAGAACCTTTCAGTCAAACATTCGTAAATGCTCATGCCATCTCAGCATCGTGCATAGACTCTCTTACACCTACTGATTGGGTGGAGCTGGAGAATGCCGAAGATATGTTTCTTGATATGGGAACAGGTCATATGGAAGACCCACCGAACGTTCGAAACTGGAAAGCATCAGCTGTTTTAGATGCTGTAAGTGATGGAATCGGTTCAACTCTTCGCATTGTAGCATCGCAAAAAGATACTGCGTGGGTTGAGATGCTTGCATTGGCTGAGTCTAGCCTAAAACAAGCATCAGCAGGCAAATCTCACTTGGCTATTCCATTTGGAATGCAAATTGAAGTCGGTAATGGTTCATGGGAAGCGTCTCTTATCAAGAAACAAGATTTACCAAAAGGAGAAATGGATATGGTTACATTGAATGTTGCAGCATTGCTAGACTGAAAATGAACGATTTACTTTATCAGTACAGAATAATATAACTGTACAATAACATCTTTGGATGTGAAATGCTCTATATCTTTTGTCGTGGCTGTTCCCTCATAAACTCATAAATGTTGTTAAATCATTGCCCTAACGAATTGCTCTGCATCAAACATCGGTTTTTGCAACTCTTTCCTCCTGCAGCCAGGATTGACCACGTAGGCAAATGGTACCCAGCATTGCGGTGGTACATTTGATGATACTTGGTTTTGACTCCCTTCCATCTTATCGTTGCCTTTCTCTTTAGCATCATGCTTTGCAGCCTCTTGCACTGGTGCATCCACGGTAACAACAGACTCATATACATTGCCATCAACTTCATCGTTATTTGATGTACTCTGCTTATGTTCGTTCTGTGAACTTTGAAAATTTTGTGTTGTTGGTACTTCTTCTACTACATCTTTCACGTCATTAACAACCCGTTGCTCTTCATGTAGATTTTCTTGGGGCTTTGATTCCTTTGCGTCTTCATTGATTTCGATTTCACCACTGCCCATTCTCTCAGCAGCTGACGACTTGAACTTCTCCGGAGCTTCTTCCACTGTAATCTCCGCGACTGCCTCAAGATCATCTTGAATTTTGTATAAGTCGCTTAAGCTGATGTTTGTATGTTTGTCTCCCGGCACTGCGGGAATGCTACTGACTGGACCCTGTTGGAGAGTATGGTGCGGCCCGGTAAGTTTCACGAGGACTACAAGGAACACCGTATTGCAGATAAGGCTGACGGCTAGTGTCATGGCAATAACAAACCCCAGCTTGGTAGGCTGATTGGTGTTAAGTCCCATCTTTTCACCTTGACGATCACTGATCGGTTGAGGTTCACTGACGACTTGATGTTTCACTGTTGCAGTCTTTTGTGTGTTGGATATGCGTTTAGACGTGGGCAATGCCCATGTCTTTTCCCCACTGATTGGTTCGTAAAAGTACTCTCGTTTGGTTTCAGGGCATTGGAAAGCAAACCAAGTGATCACCTCATCGGCCGTCATTGTGTGGTGTTGCCTTCTGACACCTCATTTTCTCTTTCGGAAGAAAAAAAGGAATCAACCTGACAGGTAATGAAGGTGTATTGATATTAGTCTATCTTGCCTGTTTGTAAGAGACTGCTTGCTAATGATAGTATTGAGTGTTGTAGAATAATTGGAGGCGTTTAGTATGGTAGAGCTTAGCATTTCTCGTCTCCTTTTTAGATCAGTTGATTTTCGATTGAGAAGAAACAAAATGTGATGCCTTGCTTTCAGCATCACTGAAATACAAATATATCGTGGCATTCAATGGCAGTTTAGCCACAGTTAGACTGATACCATTTATGCCACAGTCTCCTTCTCCTCAGCCTTGTCACCCTTAACTTCAGCATCCCACTCAGCTGCCTTCTCAGCCGCTCTGATAGCTGCCTCTGCCTTTGCCTCGAGACGATCAGCCATTCGCTTCTTCTCACGAATTTCAATCTCTTTCATCATAGTCTCCATCATGTCTAATTTGCCCTTCACTTTGAAGTAGTAGTCACTGTCGGACTGTTAAGACAAGCGAGAGGGAGAGGCAATAGTTAGCTGAGGGATCAAGGCAGGAAAACAAATACACAAGATGGGTTGGAGAATAACTCACGCATGCAGTGTAGTAAGGCTTCTCCAGACACTTTCCAACCCAGTTCTCCATGGTGTCATATGCCACAGACATGTCTTGCTCTACACCAACAATGTCCATCAAACGAACCAACCCAATACCGAAGAATTTGGAGTACATCCACCACTCTTCACCCTTGACAGCCTTTGCAACAGTTGCTAGCGGAGAATCGCCCTCCCCCTTCAATGCACTGGAAACATCATCCTTGGTCTTTCCCTTAGCCCACTCTTCTAACATGGCAGCGTCGGCATCGATCTCTGCTTCGCTAAGTCCAACCGATTCAATCATGGCAGTCTTAATCTTTTTGGCAGTTTCTTTCTCGGGGTAATTCTTCAACACAAGATCCAGAGCTGCTATCAATCCCAAACTGAAGAGGGGATCTTTCTGGAAACGAGCATTGACTACGATCAAGTGCAAAGATCCAACAAGGTCGGTGCACATGCCCTTGTAGAGGGCATTGACCGGAGTTCCCAACATTTCGGTAAATTGGCTAAAAGCCTCTGCAACAGTGCGAACTTGGGCCCCAGCAAGGTGACCATATTTTTTGGCAAAAGGTGTGTCAGCTTTACCAGGAAGGTATGAGACCTAGAGTATTAGTGGTTGCAAAGCAAGAAGATGAGAGGGTGTGACGGAGTTCACACATTGAACTCAATTTCTAAAACATTCAAGCCAGAGCAGGAGCATAAGTTATTTGCTCGACCGGCATATTGTGACTTGACAGAGAGATCCCCAAAGTTGGCTAAAAAGCCCCATAATATACCGCACAATTGTGCAAATATTCTACTTTGACTAGCAGCTCCAACCAAGAATAATTGATTGCAACCATCCCCGCCTGAAAAATACAACCACTTCCCAAGCCACAATATCATTGGCAGACACATCTGATGCAACAAACACAAATCAAACTGTAGGAACAAATAAGTTACAATGCATACTTACCTCCCTATCAAGGGCAGCACTAATATCAGTACTGTAAAATGGTGCCGGGGCGTCCTTCAAACTGGTAACTGCCCTTGAGGAGGTCGACGCCATGAAAGCATTGGATGCCGGGGCGATGGCAATTAGAGACAGGAGCGTTCTGGAGAATTTCATTGTATCTTTGAGATGTATATATTTTCTGTAGGGATGGCAATAGATTGTTCGGGAAGGACGCTTTGTTAGTTTTTGTTTCTGCAATGTTTTAGAGATGAGAGATGAGTTCTGACGGCAATTAAATGATTACGGCAAGCCTCTAGCTGGCCAATCGTCCATCTACCAATCACGAAGACAACAGCAATGGTCTCTGACTCCGTCATGTATCTACCCACCAGCACAGACAAGAGGAAGAGTAGATGATATGCGTTCTCGGAAGCGTTCGGCTTGCGGCTTGTGCTGTGTGCTTGTTTTGACGCGAGCGAGCCAACACAGCCCATTGTGAGTACGTCAGCACGAGATACCATAGTAGACGTACGTAGATAGATGTGGATCTGCTCCCGCCATCTCCCGCCCTCTCCATAAAATCTCACCACCCAACACCCAACACACCCAACGTAGGGAAACCACACCACCACACCCATCGAGGGTACCATGAACTTCTAATGGGCTTTAAATCCATCGCGATCTCACTGTCACCCATCCTCCTCACACGACGATCTCTCTCGTCAGCCACAGCCCTCGCCATGTCGACATCTACAGAACAATGCAATGGTAAATCTGCAGTCATCTTTCTCCACGGACTGGGCGACACACCCGCAGGATGGTCTTCGCTGGAGCGTCAGTTACCGTCGATTCGACCCAAGCTGGGGATGGATGTTCATTATGTCTTTCCGCCTGCACCGACTGTTTCTATAAGTGAGTTTTTGTATTGAGAGATGTTGCAATTTTTATTTGTATGAAGATCAAATCTTAAAGAAGTACCCGATATGTTTGATTTGATGTGTAGCAATTAATGGAGGGATGCAAATGCCAGGCTGGTTTGACTTGTATGATTGGCCTATTGGTGTAAATGCTAAAGATGATAGAGATGGAAAGATTTCTGCTGCTGAGCAGATTGAAAAGGTGAGATTGCTGGAGTTCACTTGTTGATTGTATGCTTCAGAAGGAGTACCATACATCAACACATCATTACAATTACTCCATCACAAATAGACTGTAGAACGGCTAGAAAAAGAAGAAGGAATATCACCATCGCGTATGATTATCGGTGGATTCAGTCAGGGTGGAGCAGTTGCATTACTGACAGCTTATCACCGCAGAACAGAGGGCAAAACTCCATTTGCAGGTTGCGTCTGCCTTTCAGGCTGGCTCACCTTGAAAGATGAGCTGAAAGTGACAGATGAAGTGGTGAAGTCAACACCATTGTTTTGGGGCCATGGAAGTTACGATGACAAGGTGTTGTTTGAGCAACAGGCACACGGTGTAAAAATATTACAGGATCATGGTGTTGATGTATCTCATGCGGCGTATCCAATGGGACATAGTAGTGATTTTGACGAGATAGAGGCTGTAGCTGAGTTCATAGAGAAGCAATTGTTTGGAGCTGAATAAAATCACTTGTGATGTGAGCAATTAAACTACTAAGGGGCAGATGCAGGTAAAGGTCATAGTTGTTCTTAAATAAGATTTATCCCAGCAGAGCCTCTAAGTATGAAGTGAAATCTTTACTTCTTTGAACTTCATCTGACTCTATTGTACGTGGTTGAGCCATTCTGATGCGTTTCTGATCACTTCTTTCAAGAGAAGTTGCCATTATTTCATCTGCCGGCTTTCGTTTGTGTATTGCAGGTGGGGTGATGTCTGGATTGACTGTTGTTGTAGCTTCGATCACTGCGAGCTCGCTGGAACTATCTATTATACTTCCTGTTTCTGCTGGTGGATCCTTATACAAGTACACTGGGATTTCAGCGAGTTCAGGAGACTTAGCTCTAGCAGATGGGTTGAAATTTCCAGCCGTTTCAATGATATCCAGCATTCTCTCAACTGGTAAGTATATTATTGGCATATCTTGGTAATCCGGGTTCACTTCCCCACTGACAATGAGAGAGACCACCTCTGCAAAGTATCCTACTACGTTGGAGTCATCTAGCATTTTCCAAAGTCGTTGCTGTCTATAGCGATCTGATACCTTTTCAGCTGTACTGGCCACGAATGCTACGATTGAATCCGGCGTAAACAGATATTGAAAGCAACCATACACCCTATCTTCGATCAGTTCCGTATCCTGAAGCGAGTAATACCAATTACATGGGAGATGGCTCCCATCATCAAAGTAATTCTCCACAGATTTCGATCTCCTTGATACAAACTCATTAGCTGGCCAGACAGTAGTAGAGTTGGATTTCAATTCTTCATATAGGTCTGTTACCTCATTCACCATTGATGATAGTGCGGCCATGGAATAATCGTAAAGTCCGTGAAATGCACTATCAGTCGATGTGTATTGCCGCAGTAATCCCGATGATAAGTTGACTAGCATTTTTTGGATACAGAGAAAAGAGAGCTTTGACAAGGAAACTCGAACAATGGGTTGCTGCATTCTTTCCTCCAGTGATCTAGCAATGAGTGCCTCACAGCAGTTTCGAAATGAATCATCCAGCAGGTCTTTTGTAGGTACAATTACCTCATTGCGTGGAATGCAAGCGACGTTCGATTCAGGCTCAGGACCCAACACAATATCAATCAAGTCCTTCGGGTAATTTATGCTTCCTTCTGTGTCGCCAATCAAAATCACCATTCTTGGTGTGTTAGCTCGTAAAGAACTTAGTATCTCACTCGAAAAAATAACGGGTGTTTCTGGTTGGACGGATGGAATAAGAAATAGTGCTGCATCACAATCACTGCATGAATTGGCGTCGTTGTTTCCAATCGTTGCGACAGCTTGAACCTTAACTGAATGTGACCCGAAGCGATCAGTTGAAGTAAAATGTGTCACGTGGTGAAACTGCAAATGAGAATCGGCCCATGCCTGCAATGAAGTCACAATACTGTCAATCTCTTGAGTGCATCGAGGAAGCACAACCGACAACTTGAAGAGTATTGTTGCTTCCATCAGTGGAATAGGACAAGCTGATATGATTGAGTGAGCTGAGGACTTCCAATATCTCTGGGCAATAATCTGACTGAGATTACAAGTCTCTCTGCAAGCTGTTGCTAATTGATACAACTGGTCCTCCCATGACCTTGGTGCAACACTATTCACATCAACAGTCATGTTCATATGATTTGCAGTCGGTGGCATGGGTAAAGAAGTTAATCGGGAGCACGACGTTACGGTAGGGTCAATCTTGGCCAATGCGATGGATGGGTTGGTGCGACATTGCTTGTGTATCTGTTTCATCCAGAGTTTCCACACCAGTAGCTTTTGGGCACTCTCAAGTTTGGCGACCCATTTTTTCTCTTCCTCTTCTGCCTTTCTTCGTTTTCGTTCCTCTTCTGCTAGTCGCTTCTGTTCTAGCTCATATGCAATACGGCGTTGCCTTTCAAGCTCGGCTTGTTGCCTCGCGTATTCTTCTGCCTCTGCCTTTCTCCTTGCCTCCTCAGCAAGCTTCTGTTTCAGCTCTTCTTCTTTGCGTTGCTTCTCTAGCTGCAGCAGTCTTTCATGTTCACGCTTTTCCTCCTCGGCACGTTTAATAGCTTCTTCTCTTTCTCTCCTTATCCGCAACTCCTCTTGTCGCTGTCTTTCTAATCGCTTCTTCTCCTCAAGTGCTTGTTGCTGACGTTCCAGTTCACGTTGGTTAGCCGCTTCTATTTTTTTGCGCTCGGCTTCCTTCATGGCAGCTTCTGCTTTACGGCGAGCCTCTTCTTTAGCCGCTTCTTCTCTACGACGAGCCTCATCTTGTTTCAGCTTTTCCATTAACTTTTGTTGGCGGGCCTTTTCGATGCCATCTTTTTTCGCTTGCTCGGCTGCCTTGGCTTTGGCTTGCTCTGCATTTTGAGATGTAGATTCTGAGCTACCCAAAGTCGCACCCTTGCCACTGACACCACCACGACAGACTGACAACCGGGTAGCTCCATTCAACTTGCATTCAATCGTTCGCATCATCTTCTTTGGCTTGAGTGTCAATGTGATATTCTTTACCGGGTCTTTAGGCTCTGCAAACTTCGAGTTTCGCCAACGAATTATATTTCCTTCCAGAGTGATTCCATAATGAGCACATGCAATTCTAGCCTCTTCTTCGTCCTCAAAACAGAGCAAGTCTACCAGATTGTCAAGAGGATATTCATCATAGAACGACTCTCCAGTAGTTTTGTGTTTTGCTCCATATGTCTTGGACATTATTGTCAATGCTGTCTTTCGCATCTGCTCAACATACTTGAACATGATACAAGAGAATAAATACGGTGTTGTTGGCGACCTTAACAGGTGGAAGAACTTGGCATAGTTGTGGTCTTTTCGAGCCTACATTAAATGGAAGTTACAAGAGTCGTCGTCACAAGATAACCCAAATCAAGGGATCAAACTCACCTGAAAGATTGACAAGGCCAGTTGCACTGGTTTCGAGTAAAATATTTCCGACCTCTCAGTACAGAGCCTTCCTGAATACTTGATCACCTCCATACCACCTTCATTATTCATTGTAAGAAGTATATAGAGTCCTCGCATTTCTGGCTCCGCTGTCCCACGTGTCGAAGACTTCATGCCATTGGCACCAATGATTCGCTTAGAAACATCATCACTGGATGGACTGTTTGAGAGATCTCGACCATCAAAATCGATTGGACTTTTACCCATGACAATGTCTGACGCGCATCCTTGGGAGTGCTCTTCAGCAATATCTACTGGATCTTCGTTTAAGGATCGTCCTAAAGCATCGTCGTAGTATAGGTTGAGTGTCTTCATTGTTTGACCAAGCTCTGCGATGTTTTGCTGACTCTGGTGTGTCACAAACTCTTGAATATGACTGAGTTGATGTTCACACATGGCATGCCATCGAGCAATGCGTTCATGACAACGAACGGCCCGAGCGTCGCATTTCCCTCCATCTCCAATGTAGTTCTGGAGAATGAAATCTTTGCGTATCATTCTGGTTCTATCCCATATAAATTGGTAGACATCAAGCGGAGGGGGTACGATGGAGGGCTGTTGAGAAAATCTTTTATCTGGCCCCTGCCTATCTCTCTCCTTGATATCAGATGGCAAAACAAGTACAGTCAATGATAAGTAACAAAAGAAGCAGCAATGGGACACCACGATACAAATGAACTAACCATTACCCATTCCTCCAAGTAACCACAAACTCTTTCCAGCACTTCTGGAGGACGCACAAGCTCAGGAATATCAAGCTTAAAATCAGCAGCCGATCTTCTAAATCTCTTGACGGCAGTATCGCGAAGTGTCCAATTTTGTGGATGCAGCCCGCCAGGATCAGTAATCTAACAGAAAGTTGGTGAGCTCTACAATACCAATCACAAAGATATGGATCATTGCTATATCAAAACGCACCTCTAACAACTGAATATCTCCTTCGCGTTCACGTCTCAACAACTCTTCATCAGGACACATGCTTCTGCAGACACCAATCAAATCTCTCGCTCCACTCAACGTCCTAAGTTGATCAATATCATCTTCTTCTTCTTGAGCACTACTCCCTCCTTCATATACATCACTTGAAGACGATTGAGCCTCCTGGCTGGCCCGATCTTGCAAGTCTGTAGGCAAAAGTCTAGATGTTGCTTGTGATTGGTCTTTACTGGCAAAACGGAGTGCGTTCTTGGCAGCCAATTCCGAATTTGATAAAGATGCTTTTGGTTCAGATTCTTTCTCTTCGTTGCTGTTCTGCGTAATTTCGTTGTTTGGAGTGCCCTGCTTCATCTTGAGCAGCCGATTCTTCTTCTCCTGGATCTTTGCTCGCAAAGCAGCCAAATGTTCATCACCTCCCTCATCACTACTTCGAGATGATGTAAACGGTGTATCCATTGAAGGTTTGGTTACTATGTCAGGTTTGCGTTCTTTGCGAGGGATGCGTTGTCCGAATGGAGATGATACGTCATTGATGTTGTCTCCCATGTTATCATCATTTTGAGACGTGCTTTGAGCAGGTTTGCCGAATGGGGTAGAAGTGTTTGGCGTTTGAGTACTGCCAAAACCGAATGTTGCTGTGTTTCCTCCGGAAGAACCAAATCCAGCCTGATTCGGAGTTGTTGCATTATTATTTGATTGTCCAAACCCAGAAGAAGATTGTGCAGTGCTTGATCGGCCGAAAGAACTAAACCCCGAAGCAGGTACTGCCATGGATGATGATGATCCAAATGCCACTGTTGACGATGAACCAAAAGTCAATGGAGCTGATGGTCCAACATTATTTTCTGATGTACTCCCACCAAAGCCTGCGTTCGACGACGGGAAAGCAGCACTGCCAAACCCTGCAGATGGGGCAGGAGTGCCAAATGTGGTAGGGGCTGGAGCACTTCCAAATGCGCCAGTAGAAGGAGAGCTGGCAAATCCAGAACTAATAGGTGCAGCACCAAAACCCGCATTGTTTGATGAATTGCCAAATGACATACTTTTGCTGGTCGCAGATCCAAAGCCTGCAAAAGATGCAGCACCTCCAAATGTGGATGGGGCAGGAGTATTACCACCAAACATACCACTAGCAGGAGAGCTACCAAATCCCAAACTGGCCGCAGGATTGCTTGATCCAAAACCTGTACTTGGAGCAGGTGTCCCAAATGCAGGTGCCCCAAATCCAGAAGAACCAAAGCCAGATGATTCCGCTGGAGTTCCAAAGGGTGTCGTCCTTGATGGAGCTGCAACATTATTCATTGGTTGTACATTAAACCCAAACGACTGTGTATTAGACGCCCCAAAAGAAGGCTGCAAATTAGATGCATTGCCAAATCCAGTCGCTGCGGCTGGTGCCTGACCAAATCCAGAAGGAGCCGGGGTGTTGAATCCAGCGTTGTTGTTGGGAGCAGATGTCGTTTGTGATGTTCCGAATCCAGTGAAACCTGATGTGTTTGTTGGCTGCTGGCCGAATGCTCCAAAACCTGACATGGTTGGTGCACAATTCGAATAAGTAGATTAATGGATGAGATTGCCGCTGGCTATTTCCGAGCCACAGACAGAGAGCACAGAGCGTGTGTTTGGTTTGAGGTTTAGAGGGTTTTTTGAGTTGGTTTGCTGCTGTGATGTTTCGAAGTTCGAAGCGAAAACACAAACTTCAGCAACACCTAACAGCCGCAATACCACCACACGTCAAGTCAAAATCTGTGTGGTTTCATCTCGCCATGTCGCCACATGCTTCGCTCTTCGATGCTCTATTTCTCGACATCCACGTCCTATCAATCCTGCTCCAAAGAAATCACCATCAACATCATCGATGCATCTACCATCGTCGATTACAAATGGTGCTCCAATCTCTACAAAAAACAGCTCTTAGCTCTATCACTAAATGGAAAGTTGATTTGTCTTTAGATCCCACAAGGAGACAAGATGAATGGACCATAAACGAGCTTTCGTCCAACACACAAACATCATCCTCAGAAAAGCTGTTCGCATTCGTCTTCACTACAATACCCCAGATACAATCAAGAATAATGCACGCAGCAAAAGCAATACTACCTGAATTAACTCGAGGACACTTTGTGCCAATGTTGACAATCGCACTTGCATGTTTGGGTAGGATACGCTCTACCTTGATGCAGATTGGTCGAGAGTGCTTGACGTGCTTGCAAGAGAACAAAGTGCAAATTATTGATGGAAGTACCAATCATTTGTTTGAGATTGGGCATGATGAATTGGTTGTCAAGTCGAATGAGGTTGTGAATCAAATGAGGTGGAAGGATGTGGTTCAAAGGTTTGGACTTGATAAGACTTTGTTGACTGTCCAGAATGTCGATACTGATACTTCTTGTATGGCAGCTGAAAGTGTAACAATGAAGTCTGACAGCCAGGGTAATGATGTGACAGTCAAGTCTATCAGCCAGGGTGATGATGTATGTTTCAATAATGATATGGGTGAGATTGTTTCTGGTCCGGTAGGTTCTACTGAATACAATGTCACGACGGTCAAAGGAGATAACGAAGCAACTGAACGGCCAAAGAAGAAGAAGAAAAAGCGTAAAGATAAGAAGAATAAGAGAAAAGATGGCCAGATTGAGATTGATGATAGTAATCTTGGCCAGCAGCAAGATATATCTGTCTCTACGGAAGATGAAGCAGCTGCTGCTCCTGCCGCTCAAGACAAGAAGAAACAGAGACATGGTACAGACACAGCTGTTATGATTGATGCTAGTTCTTCAGACACAGCTGTTATGATTGATGCTAGTGCTTCCAGCTCCTACCTAAGCAATCCTCCAGACACTTCAAATGAAGTAGCAAAGTCGACCAAGAGTAAGAAATTGAAAAGAAAGAAGAGAAGCCGAGATATTGACTCTATATTTGATGATGTCTCTGTTGACAACTCATCTAGTGTCGTTACAGACTTGAATCCGCGCAAGAAGAAGAAGTCAAAAAAGAAGACAAAGAAAGGTTGTTCGGTGATCGATGACATTTTTAGTTAAATCAAATGTGTTGCGTTAATCTAATAGGCTACTGTTCGATTTATCAATGTTGAACATTCACTAACCTTAATCTGGTTTACACAATACCCACTCCAGTAAAAATAATGTACACCCCAACATAATATATACCCCCTATTGGTCACCATCAATCTTCATCTCAAGCTTCATCTAACTCGTCGTTTACTTTCTCCGGGATAGGGACAATCTCTACAGGGTCTAAGGCACCCAACTCAATACTGGTTTCTCTCGTTTCAGGTGTTGTTTCAGAATCCCCTTTTGACAACTTTGTTGCACCGTTAACCCAATAGGTATATTGTCTCCCCTTTCCTTTTAACTCCACTCCTAATTCACCGTCGTCATCGTATCGATCTTCATACTGAAAGTCATATTTTGGAGCATCAAGTAGCATGCGTTGTGTGCTTGGAGAGATTTGCAATCTCATTTTTACAGAGGTCTGTTCCATACGAGCTGCAAAATTGACGGTATCTCCAAAGACAGTGTATTTAGGTAGACTGGTTCCAACCACTCCTGCAACGACTGGACCACTGGCAATGCCTGCTCTGATGTAGACTTGGGCTCCATCATCTGTTCGGTAGTTTTCGGCAATCTTGATGGCATCCAGGGCAAAAAGAGCAACGCGTTCAGCCGCCTCGGGTCCTGGGCATATCTGAGGAGCTCCTCCTATCGCGATGTATGCGTCGCCAATAGTTTCTAGCTTGTAGACTTTGTGCTTGGCAGCCAGTTCGTCGAACTTAGTGTAAAGATCATTCAACATCTTCATAACTTCAGTAGGACTCATTTCAGAACTCAACTTAGTGTAACCAACAATGTCAGAAAAGAAGATGGAGACCATTTTGTATCTCTCCACGACTTGCTCGTTCCTCCTCATTTTCTGGATTGCTCTCGTTGGCAAGAGTCTGCCCAGGATCTGCTCGTGCTGTTTCTTTGAAACCAGAACCAACATCATAAGTAACGAGACCAAGAATGATGAGCAGATGATGATAGGATACGCCCAAACCTTGTAGTTAGGTGCGAATCCCTCGTCATACCCAACTGTGATGACCCATCCATTATCACCAGCATCCAAGGCTAATGTCACATTTTCGTTCTCGAGAGCACTTGCGCCTGATGATTCCGCAATGGTGACCACGACAGGCTCGCCATCTTTGATATCTGTTCGTGTCAACTTGAACTGCATACCTTTTGAAGCGAATTCCTCATAGATATTACTTTCTTTCTTCAATCTAGTCCAGTCAACAAGCACCACGGCGAAGCCCCAGCAGGGGTAATCAACGCCACTGACGACCATGGAATGGTTACCTTCCTCCATATTGATTGGAAGTCGAGCAATAAAAGTGTCCCCACCTTGAAGTAAAGGTAGAGGACCTGCAGCGACAACCCCGTCGGCGGGCACTGTTGCCTCAGCAATAGCAACTCGTTCTGGGTCATTGAGCAAGTCATGCCCCCATGCTGCAGTATTATTCATGCACCATCCATCATCAAAGTCCTCACAGTTAATCATGGGGTAAAGCAAGCTAACAACACCCTTTGGTGCAACCTGAATATTTACCAAGGACTTGCCAAGTCCACTGTTCTCTTTAATACCTGCTGCAATACTGTCAAACTTGTTCTGAATAGTCTGACCGTACTCAGAATTAAAAAGATCCGTTAAGTCCCTGTGAGTAACTTCCTGACCCTCTTTGACAGGAGCAGATTCGCTCTGTGTACAGTTCCATTTATCAATGGAAGGGTCACAACGTTGCCCAACTTTGGCATCAAGTTCATGGAACACATCCAACTCTTGGATAAACTGGGCCATTGAAAACAAGGGAACGAATGCCCTTTCCAGAGTGCGTACGAAGAACAAATCGGTCTGCTCAGCCACGAAAACTGCTTGCTGCTTGCGACTATCCGAAGCTGCATTTTCAAATGCATTTGTGATGAGAATGCCGCATACGGAGAAGGCAGCAAAGAGCACTAAGCATGGTATTAAAATGGACATGGTAGTGAAGGCAGTCTTGAGGGTTGACGTGACCCAACGACACGAACTTGATAAGTTCTGCATAAGACATGCAGATAAAGAGACGTTGTCATACTCGTCGAGAGAAATTTCGCTTTCCATCTCCCACACCTCGCTCTTGCGTTGCAGCCGACCCCATATCCCACCATCCATGAAGGAAGACCTTCTAGACCCAGTACCAATGGAAGATGTAGACCCCCTTCGATTGGAAGAGCCCTTACTTTCATCATCTTTCCCCCCTCCATATCCATCAGCTTCTCCTACAAACGCTTGATTACTAGATGCCTCAGATAAGAATGAGCTTCGGCGAAGCTGTTCTGCATATGATACACGACGTCGAACCGACGAGACATCCTCCTTGGGTGGATTGAGAATGCTCACAACAGCGCTGCTATCCGAGTGCCTCTTTGGGTTGTACCTTGATGACAATCCTTGGAAAGTACCGTCACCATTGGTGGCACGGTCGCTCACCGAGATGTCGGAGTTAGCTTCGTTGTCAACGATGACATCCATGCCGCCTACGCCGCCATTGTGATCTCTCATGTTGCCGTTGCACTTGGACATCGTGTCAAATGAAAAATGAAATGAGTAATGACGATGTGATGACAACCATCATAGCAAGCCGGCAGCCAGCCGGCCGCAAGCCGCAAGACGGAATGAAGACGGAACGGAAGCACTACTTTTCCACGATCACCGTGAGAAGAGACCGTCTATCATCTGTCTATCATTCCCATAGTTCGGAGAATGTCATTGTCGTGTCGTACCAGCAACAAATGACCGATAGAACGATAAAGATCATCCGAAACACCGAAAAGACGCTTTCAATGAGGTCATTAACCCATAGATTAACCTTTGGACCTTCCATTAGCAATTCAAATAGAAATCTTTATGATTAGATACTACAATTTCGGGTTCGTTTGCTTTTTTTCGCCTTTTTAAATTTTATAACGAA
>JALLPI010000664.1:0-16299 GCA_036939935.1 Cyclotella atomus | reverse complement strand
TAAAGCTTATAATTTCTACAATCGAATCCAATTCGTTTTTATTTTTAATTCTATTTAACTTGTTCGACTGGCTCCCATCGAGCTCAGGTCAGATCTAGACACTTCACATAATCCTCTTCAACTGGCAAATCTTTAAGGGACAATATAAGCAGATTCCTATTTGCTGATGACAATATCAATGATTTCTGGTCCTACTTTGCCAGTGTGGAATTTGAAAACAATGCAGTGGCGATGAAGGCACAGTGGAATCTGGCGACAGAATATTGGGCCGAAGTAGTGAACCAAGTCCAAAAAGGTTCTATCATATTGCAATCAGCCATTTCAAGAGCCAGATATTGCACATTGTCAGGCAAATCATGCACCAGATGGGAATGTAAACGTACAAGTTGAGTGCCCACTTTTGGGCTGAAATCTGTTGCCCTGCAATCTAGGTTGCAAATTCCGGAGAAACTATAGTCGGAGTTTCTCTTCCGTACCTGATTCCGGAGTTTTTTGGCCCGGTATGTTCCAATTGAGGTTTCGCCGCTCCGACAGTTTTTCACTGACACACTTTCACACATCGGCCGATTTGAACGGCCCCCCACTGTCAAGCAAGCCTAATACTTTCGGAGAGGGCTTATCTATCGTTTTTGAGCCTTCGCACCTCCAAAGAGAAGCGGTCATCGAAGAGATTAAGTTGAGTTGCCTTCAAGTTGAAGAAAAACGACCAAAACTGTTCTTTAAGAACAGAGAAAAAAATTTCCATACATAAAGGTTGACGACACGGTTACACGTAGGAATTCATACTATGAGTGGAGGGCTTCTCCCTTTCTCCTTCTCTCGCACAACTTTAGATAAAAGGTCGCTGTCCGTCCTTCGAGCAGTCAACTCACTTTTATTTAAAGGATACACTAAATACGGAAAAGCCAAATGCCGACCAACCTCACCCTAAAATATGGCGGGCTCATTTTCACCTATTTTTTACACAACGCAACCATGGCGGCCTCCCCGATTGCTGCGAAAACAACTCCATAGCTCCTGAAGTAATTGGTCAAACCTGCACCAAATAGTATCAGCGTGACGGCCATATCACAGGGAGCAAGAAAATACTATTTGGTGCAGGTTAGCACCATTATCAGCTGTGCAATTTAGCATCACCAGTATGTGCACCTATCACCTCCAAATGCACTGTAACTTCCAATTCCAAGTAGCCTCTTCCTCTTGATAATCATCAGGTATGATGTGGATTGGATAGCTTTCTCAACATTTACCAATATTCATCCATCAGTGTGCCAACACTGACCAACACCAAACACAAACACACAACAAAAGATCAATAGAACCAAGAGGGCTACGCTACAACCAGCCTGTATCGACATTCTTGCGCATAACTCATTAGGAATCAATTCATTAGTCAACTTGATAAGGAATTTGCAAGATTGGTTGAGTTCATTGGACGGAGATTAATGCAAGCTTCAACACACAAATAATATACAATCAATTGCAATTTGGTTGGACTCTTTTCATTTCGGAAGCTGTGCACGATTGAACTTACTATAATCCGAAAATAAATGTATAACAAACCAGATTCACGCACAGCATAGAACTATAATGCATTGCTTTAAATAGAATTATAATGTTCACACTAAAGCCTGATTACTGATTACTAAGATCATGATTTGCAAATAATCCTAACATGGTTCTATTGCTTTGCAAAATGTTGATTGTTATGCCATGCATCTTTTCCTGATGCTTATCATAATTGTTGCATTAAAAGACGATGCCTCTACTCTTGGACGCACAATACTCCATCTCAATCCCCGACAGATGGATGTTGATGAGTTTCAAAAGTAGGGCCATTGCTACTCACTCAATAATGGATGATAGGATGCCAAACCGGCTATATGACTATCTGCGAGAGCCAAGCAATATGTGTCAATGGCTCTTCTCTGTAGAGCTTCAATCTTCTGCTCTGAGACTGGACGATGATAGACGGATGTTGAGATGAACCGACAGTTATCAAGGTAGGACGGTCAATACTCACTCAATAATGGTGATATGGCCACCAAATTAACCCTGCTGGATGGCCACGGGGTCACGACAATGTGGGCGATGGCTGATGCTGTGTAGATTCAGTTGCTGTGGTTTCTGTGGGGTGATTATTCACATGGTTGATGTGTTAGATGTGTTGAATTCGTGGAGTTGCGAGAAATAGAAGATGCGAGAAAACCATGCGGTGTTCATCCGTTTGCCTAGTAAAATTCGAGGGAGTACTTGAATCCTGCATTAGATTTCACCTTCATTCAGGAGCGTAAGGTAATCCACCTACAATGATGTATATGTTCATAGATCCGACACGACGTACTACGGTTGTCTCTTTCCGCGAGAATCACGTCGTCGTCGTCCTCTCCAAACACGATACTTTACGCACATTTTGGTCAAGGCACGGGTACAAAACGGGTATCAAACTGGTACTCAACAAGAACTCCAAGTCCCAACCATCACTTCCCTTCAGGCCAATCACTTTAACTTTTCACAGCGCACATACATGCGCAACGCCCAAGTCAATCTCTCCTCCTTCTCCTTCGTCGTCGCCTTGCACAACAAATTCAAAAGCACTTTTCACTTTTCACCTGTGAACAAAACAGTGTGTCCGCTCAAGTGCGCAGCACTTATGTCCTATGATATATACAAAGCTGAATTTGAATTTATATATTCCTCCTCATTTCCATACCATACTGATTCCTCACCCATTTTTTGCCTCACAATATCGCATCCGTGCAATAGCACACATCAAAACCATGAACTGACCATATCTCAGCTTCTACTGGTCCAAATGGCCCCATCTTTTGGTTAAAACCTGTGTATGTGAACTCTTTGTGTTGATAAATGTGCTAGGGATGGGAGAGGAATGGCTTGTTTCTGTTGTGTTTTTGTCTGTTTTGTATTGACTTTTTGTGCATCAAACTCCCAGAACCATGATTCGGCCATACTGGCCCGATTGGCCCCATCTTTTCATTGATATCTGTCTATTTGAACCCTTCGTGTTGATTAATGCACTTGGGGTGGAAAGGGAGCGGCTCGTTTCTGTAGTTTTTTGCCTGTTTTGTATTGACTTTGGTGCACTAAAATATCATGATCTTGATTAGGTCATATCTCAGCTTCTACTGGTCCAATTGGCCCCATCTTTTGGTTTAAACCTGGCTATATAAACCCTTTGTGTTGATAAATGCACTGAGGATAGAAGGGGAGCAGCTCATTTGTGTTGATTTTAGTCTGTTTTTGTGATATGATTATGAAGCGGGAAAATATTTTCTATTTTCTCGACATCGCTCTGTTGCATGAAGTTCCAACTGACTGTGGAGAGAAAGAAGAATGAAGGCTTGGAGGAGTAGATTGATAGGGCTATACTGCCAAGGCAGGAGGCAGTAATGGAAATGGAATTATTTGCAGGCTGTATAGATGTCTTTTGGATTCTGGGAGAAAGACATGATGATCTTGGTGGAGTTTGGTGAGTGGAAAATATTTCTTTGCAATTTTTGGAGAAAATATTCACTCATGATCAATATTTCTGTTACCATACTCTCAAGCAGGGAGGATTCTTCTAGAGAAAATATTTTCTTCTCGCAAATTTTGGTGAATTGGGAGGGATACAGAATCATTTGGCTGTATGGAGTGTTTTGGATAGTGAGAAATCGAATCAATTGACTGTATGGATGAAGTTTGGGCAATGCGGGCTATTACCAAGGCAGGAGACATTAATGGGAATGGAATCATTTGGGGACTGTATGGATTACTGGACCTTTGTGATTGAAAGGGCAGTAGTTAGGGCAGGAATTTTTCCAAAGAAAATATTTTCTCTCGCAAATTCTAGTAAATAGAAAGGGAAATGGAACTATTTGGCTGTATGGAGGTATTTTGTTCAATGAGAAGTGGGATCATTTGACTGTATGGAAGGTTGTAGGCTAAGGATTTGGAGGGCTACAAGGGAAACAAGGGTGTGGTGAAGCAGTTCATTGATGACTATTTTTTGAAGCAGTGGAACAGGGAAAGGTTGATTCCACTATGGAAATACAATGGGAATGATGGGTGGCAGACTGACATGTAAGTGTTTGAAATATTGACTGAGGGAAAATATTTTCTTTGCAAAACTAATACATTTTGTTACTACACAGTGACCAGAGAACCAACAATGTGATGGAGTGTTATGAAGTGTTGAATTTTTGGTCTTTGTGGTCTTTTTTTGAAAGTGTGTAGTATGTTGTTTTATGGTCTTTGTTGGAATGGGGGAGGTAAAACTTTAAGTGTAATAAATGTCAACATTGGAATCAAATTACTGTGGATCATTTGGGAATCTGGATCAACATGGATTAAATTTAACCTCTGCCTATAACGGGGTATCGCTGCATGCAAGCGGCACCTCTGCAGCGGCGAAGGAGGAGCATGACGAAGAAGCAAATGGCAAAGATGGAGAGAAGGATGAGGGTGCAAAAAAGGACGGGATCACAGGTGAGTACAGTGTCTTATATGTGTGCTTTAGTTTTCGGCTTCCCGTTTTGATTTGGCTGTTTGTTGAGAGATGTATTCGATGGGTAGCTAAGATATTTGATGTCTGATGAAATGAATGTTATCCAAATATTGAGATGGAAGTTGTGTTTCGACATTACAAAGTTGATTACTGCATAGATTGCATTCTAGTCTTCTTATGTTTTCCTGAGTGATTTTCAATTGGTTGAGCTCATCTGTATCAAACTGACCACTTCTTTGGATCTTGCCCTTTCCACTTTACTACCAAGATTATGATGAAGATAAACCTCAAGAGGGTGAGTGGCACATGCCATTTGTGTGAATTAGTTTGAAGCTTTTTGTTTTGTTTTGGAGTCTTGTTGAGCAACATATTCGGTGAATTTTGAGAAGATTGGGTTGCTGACATAGGACCTTGTTTTCAATAGCAATAGTTTGTCTTAAGATTGAGATGTATCCGCAGTTTGTACCTTGTGCCAAGTGGATATTAAGTATTAGTTTTCATGTGCTATCTAGTTTGAGACTGAACTGTATTTGGAGAGATGCGATCTACTGGCAAAGTCTCAGACTTTGATTTGATAAAGATTGCAGGTTGATTAAGCTTGTGTTGAAATGCAAGGTAGATTGAGCCCAGACTGTATGATAGTGATAAACTGGTAGCTGACAGCTCTCTTCTCAATGATGGGAATGTGGACTGCAGTTCGCGTATTTTTGCTAAGGAGATGAGAAGAGTGATTTGTACTTTGACTATTTGGTGTTTGTGCTTCGACTGTACTTACATCCCGTTCTCCGTTTGACTTTAGCCCTCTGATTTGATGAATTGGATGATGGAAGTTGGAAGAGATCGCTTCGCAGGCTATCCAGATGCATCTGATGATAGCCAAACACCGTTCTTAGACATCTTAAGCCAGACCAATGTTTACCCTTTGCAAAACAACCTCTTGCCGTTCGATTGGGATCATTGTCGCACACCAAACGAAATTGGCAATGTTGACAATGAAACTCAGGTCAAACACGTTAAAGGTCAATATTCTCTGTATTCAACTCGTCTTAGCACTGCCAGTGCATCATATATCATGCAAGGTGCATGTGATCCTGGTGTTTCGGGTTCTACCTTACCAGTGTACTATCCTAATTGTACTGATGCCAACAATAATGTCACGAGTAGTGAATCCACCTCCTACCAATCAGCAGATTTATCTTAAATCAGTGGATCTAGGGCCATTTTTGAAGGCATTGTTTGAGTATCATCAACATTATGTCCATTGGTTACTACTTCGGAAACTCTGGCTCGGGAGCAATGGCGATTTTCCCCCACTACAAAATTGACGGAGGGGCCACTTATGTGTTTATTGGATGTGACTGGATGAGGGCTCCTAATCCAATTGATCCTAGCCTAGGACCTATTGCAACCGAGGAGGAAATTGAACAATGCCATCTAGAGGGTAAGTTGTCTCCTTTTTCGTGAGAACATTTATCAATATGGAGTCAAGATCAATTCAATCTTCTTTTTCTTCCAGGTGAGGTAGTCCCTGCCAGAGAATACAACCCCATTAAAAGAGCATGGTGCATAGAGATCAAACTCTAGATCCACTTTGCGGTCACAGCACTGGGCCTTACGTGATGCCTTTGATGGAAAAACTTATGTGTAAGTTCCCACAACCCCTGCCTCAAGTGAATGTCACAGCGCGTATTATAAGTACTCACTTCTCCTCGTATATTAGTGGGCAGTCATTTTTCGACCACCAAACGGGTAAATTCGTATCTTGTTTCGTTTTTGACTTCACTATCAGTGAAATCAATAAGTTACTTGACGATGTTGGGATTGATGAACTGGTGTTCTCACATTGGTGCACAGTGATGATGAAGGAACAGTAGTTGCTTTGCCCTATTTTGATTTCATCACTGCATCTGAAACAATGACTGTAGATGACCCAGCACTGTGAACAGGAGTAGATTAGGCCATGTTTGAAGAGATGAAGTCACTTGTTGATTTCTCGAAAGAGTGGAGTCCAGAAGAAGCATTGAAAGCGTAGAATATCTTATCTCATCATATCACGTCCCAACCATACCTGATGTGTATATGATCCACTCTACAAACCAATTTTTAAGCCATATTTACCTTGTCTAAAATTGAAGGTATTGCTGTGATCAATGAGGAGCTGAATACTTACTTCTCCTTGTATATTAGTGGGCAGTCATTTTTCGACCACCAAACGGGTAAATTCGTATCTTGTTTCGTTTTTGACTTCACTATCAGTGAAATCAATAAGTTACTTGACGATGTTGGGATTGATGAACTGGTGTTCTCACATTGGTGCACAGTGATGATGAAGGAACAGTAGTTGCTTTGCCCTATTTTGATTTCATCACTGCATCTGAAACAATGACTGTAGATGACCCAGCACTGTGAACAGGAGTAGATTAGGCCATGTTTGAAGAGATGAAGTCACTTGTTGATTTCTCGAAAGAGTGGAGTCCAGAAGAAGCATTGAAAGCGTAGAATATCTTATCTCATCATATCACGTCCCAACCATACCTGATGTGTATATGATCCACTCTACAAACCAATTTTTAAGCCATATTTACCTTGTCTAAAATTGAAGGTATCGCTGTGATCAATGAGGAGCTGAATGAAGCCATTGATGAGAGAGTCTGGCAGAGTGTTCTATTAGTCCTCATCATCGGAGCTGTCAGGACGGTGGTTGTATTAACCCTCATTCTCATAACGGCCTCTTTGATTGTTCGTCCTTTGAAGTGGATGAATGGAGTTGGGAAGCAGGTTCTGGGAAGCTTTGGGCAAGTCTCAAGTGATGAGTCTGGCATTGACTTCAAGAAAAGAAATAGCCATCGGTGCACTCCCAAGACAGAACTTAATTGCTCCTTTCAGTGGCGATGGAACGGCCAAAAGGATGCAGATAAGTGACACGGAGAAGTTCAATATGTTTGAGTTCTCCCAGGAGTTTGCTGACTTCTACAAAAGTAGGCAAGGTAGTTTTGGCTTTGCCTATCCTAAATCCATTTCTACGGAGAAACTTCAGCAGCATTGCTATCTTGGGCAAAACACTCGGGATGATGACGTGCTTTCTGATTCATCGGTCTCTGACCCGGCCAAGACTTCCAAGCAAACTACTTACACGTCACCGTTATTTCATTGGCTAGCTGGACTGATTGTGACTCCAGTTCTAATCACAACTATTGTGATTTCTGCCATTGTCCTGACTATGATATCCAACAATCTTCCAACGCTGACTAAACCTATCAACGACGAATATGTGACGATCAAGGATTCTTTTCGAACGTCAGCAACAAGGTTACTTGCTAGCCAAGCGTCTGCTGTGATGTCCAAGGCAGCAAGAGATACATATGTGCTGACTAGATTTGCAAACTGGTTGTACTTTGGAGGCATGGATCTATCTGAATCTTACATAGACGCCATGGAAGGAGCAGAAGAGTGCAAGACATCTGAGGATTATCAGACATGTGAATGGAAGAGAGATTTGCCATGTGACTGTGCATGGAATGACTTCTTTGTCAGAGCAGGGGACAGTGCTTGCACAGAGTATGCTCCAGGCAAGAGCAGAGCTCTTCAAATAGTCTATTTTGATGCCCAGAGCCAGGACACAGATTATAACGGCTCCCGTTATTCAACATCTTATCAGGATGTGGCATTCTTTCCCAATGAAACGGCGTGGTGGGATAATATTGAAGCCTTACCAAAGGGATTGTCTTCGACCACAAGATATGACAATTCGTATGATAAAGTCCAAATTCTCACTGCATTATCTACCATCCTCATACCTCTTTACAACTATGATAGGACTAATGATAAGCCACTGGCGGCATATATTGGTTACGAGTTACGAGGCAGACGGCATATCTGGAGGATATACATAAGTTGTTTTGCAATGACATTTCGGCTTATTATGCATTCAATATTCCTCACATTTACATTATCTTTTCATCAGAGTGCTAAACATAGCGATCATATTGGATTTGTTGATAAGTACATGATTTATTATGGGCTTATTGTATCGATCTATTGATGGTTATGTTTGGCTCAAGGTCGGATTTATCCGTTGGTGTAAAGTGCCAGCGCAGATGGATACCTTCGCGTGGATCCCAAAGACATGATAGAACTACTCTGTTCTACGTTATGCTCTGATCCCGTCCCTCACGTACGGCTTTGCTGCTATTCGTCCCAACCTTGATCTGCTGGAAGACAGCTTCCAGTCACTCTACCGCAACGTGCTGTCACCCTTACGTGTCAATAAGAACATCAAAATGTTCTACCGTATGGCTCCGAAGAGGTACCAAGGTCTTGGCATGCCCAACCCAGGCATCCTTATGCTCTCTCAGAAGCTGCATCTCTTGCAGAGCCAGTTGGATCAACCAACAGCCACTGGCATGCTTCTGAAGCAATCACTCGAAGTCTTTCAAATGGAGGTGGGTCTCAGCACCAACATCCTGCTGGAAGATTACGATCGCCTGAGTAACTTGGCCTCGGATGGTTGGTGGAAGCATTTCTGGCACCTCTGTCACAAGTTCAACGTCACGATTTCTCTCACTCGTCGGTGGCTCATTCCCCTTCTCCGGGATGGCGACAGATCTCTAATGGACATCACCTGCTCCTCAGATATCTACTCCTCGTCGGATCGGGCAGTTTTCAATAGGGTTTGGAAATTTAAGGGTCTCCACAGCCTGGCAGATGTGACTCTGGTTGATGGCAAGACAGTAGATCAATTCGTGTTCAATCGAGAGCCTTCTGACAGCCGGCGGGTCTTTTCGGTAGAGAAACCCACTCGCAAGGACTTCAACTTGTTCTGGCAAATGATTCGGATTCTGTGTGGTGGCGGCCAGAGCTCGTTAATGACGGCTCTGGGCAGTTACATTGGGCAGCCTCATCGCCCCGATGTTTGGTTTGTTAGCGAGGATAGGTCAGAGCTATATCGGGTGGAGAACAACACTTCCTATCAGCTCTACACTCTCTCATCGGAGCATAGACAGACTCGTAGCGGCTCCCGGTACTCCTTCTCGGGCCTGATTCCTGGTCAGTGTGATAGGACTATTTGGGCAAGCGTCTCGGCCTGCCCTCGTGACGAATTCCTCTTGGTGGTGAATGCTACCTGCGCAATGTACTTTCCATCTGCTCCTCGCCAGTCCTTCCTCCAGCGGCTACACTCTCTTCCTAATCAGTCCCTGTGGCGCACATTTCAAACGGACGGAGACGGCTCATGGATCTACCATAGTAGTCTCTTGGATGGCAATCTCATTACCATGAGCGATGGGTCTTACAATGAGAATATAGCTCTCGATGTTTGCTCTTGTGCTGCCATCTTTCGCGACAAGGTCACTAACGAGACAGCTCGTGTCACATATGGGTTGAGAAGAGCAACGCCCATACTGCCGACAACTATCGGGCTGAGTTGCTGGGAGGAATCGCTATTCAACTCGTTCTCAAGGTCGCCTCTGATGGCAAGTACGTTCCTCGCAATCTTCGGCCGCAATGTGGTTGCGACAATAAGACTGTGGTACATCACGGTAATCATCCTCGTCGCCCAATGCCGGAGAAGCAGGCGCAAGCTGATCTCCTCCGCTACTACAAGAGGCTTGTTCGTGATGCACCTTATCGCTGCCGCATGTACCACGTGCTTGGTCACCTGGATCGATATCTCTCTCTTGATGAGCTCACACCAGAGGAATTGGCTAATATCTGTGACGAGGAGGCTGATATAGCTCTCAGTGAAGGAGTTCGGCTGGGTCATTACATTGATAGGGTACTTCCTGATGAGGATTTTGTGGTACAGGTGGATGGTGAGAAACTCTCAGGCCCGACCCAACCTGCTATCAATCGTCACTGAGGAAGGGCTGAGGCTCGAGAGCATTATCACAATCAGGACATCCTGGATAGGGATCTATTTGATGAAGTTGATTGGGACTCAGCCAAACGGGTCATGACACGTGCTCCAGAGATGTTCTCCGTGTGGGTCACAAAGCAAGTGTCCGGCTTCTGTGGATCAAATCATATGCTCAACCACATTTATGGCGACATGGTTGACCGCTGCCCGAACTGTGGCGTGAGTCCTGAGCGGGCAAACCACATGTTGCACTGTCGTAACCCCGACAGAGCAGCTCTCTTCGCCAGCTCCATCACTACCTTAGTCGAGTGGCTCGACAAGCAACAAACTGACTTCGAACTTATTTTACTCATCAAACAGTATCTTCTTGCACGTGGTGATCGAACAATGCTCTCTTTCTGCCGTCCAAACTCGGTCTACTGCCAGCTTGCACACATGCACGATCAAATTGGCTACGATAACTTCCTCGAGGGACGTATTTCCAAGCTGTTTTGCTCGATGAGGCAGTGGGATATCTCAAACCGCAAACTGCGCAAACACGCCGGGCATTGGTGTAATGGTTTGGTTTTGCACCTTCTTCAGATCACTCATCGTCAATGGACATATCGTTGTCAAACCGTTCACCATAAAGGTGCAGATGGACTTACTGAGGAGCAACAGCATAAGATCATGCGAGACTGCGAAGACCTTCTCTGGACTGACCCATCCATCCTACTCCCTGAAGACAGACCTCTTCTACACTTGGACTTTGAATCACTCGGGAACAGTCTGGCTATTATGAGGCAATTGTGGATCTCGGAGATGGAAGCAGCGACGGTGGCAGCCCGCGGCGCCTTGGCTAGACAGGAAGATGTGATATGGGAGGATGATCAACTTGAGGTGCCAATCGACACGGAGGGTAGCATTCGATTCCGGCGGAGGCACAAGCGGAGCAATAGATAATTGGGCACAATCGACTCAATTTCCCATATTGGAAGAGGTAAAGTTCCTGTATGGCTCCGGCTATTGCTCTGCTCGACTGTGGAAAAGAAAGACTTTTCGTCCATGGCATCACCTTGGTGTAGTGTAGCTAATGATTTAGTAGGATAGATCATAGATGATAGAACTACTCTGTTCTGCTAGAGGTGGTGGGTACTAATATTTATCATTTCACCTTTATTTATATCTTTAGACATGCATTGTATATATGTAACTCTAGCCTCTGACTCTGACTCACTCATGCTAGCCCTTCAATCTCAGTCTATTCAATTCAAATGCTGCAATGTTGGATTTGGTGAAACTGGATTCACATCATTCAGTAGAGGTGTGGTGTTATGTTTTGTGACCTTACTTATCTTTCTCTCCCACATTCAGAGCTGTGATATCAAATCTATTCAGTAAATACTAGGATTGATCAATACTAGCATAACAATCACAATAAAAAGTTGGACATATGGATTTGTCATTGTTTTGTAGGTAAATACTTTAACTTTAATATTTTGTCTTCACAACATTTACTACAAATTTCATTGAACAACGTTTTTGAAGGGTGGTTTCGGAGTCGCAAGTCACAGGTAAAAAACGTCAATATTGATTCACGCCAATTGAGTTGTGTGACAAGACTCAGAAAAGTAGACGTTGTTTACCTGTGACTTGCGACTCGTAATCACCCTTCAAAAAATAGGTTGTGCGATGAAATTTCAGTTCATTTGCAACACTTGTCTCTTTTCGAAAAGGACAGAAAGTTTTTGTGAATCCAAAATGGGCCGAAATGTTTTCAAATAATGGGTTTGTATGGTTTTCCAGTCAGGTTAGCAAGTTTGTGTGTTTGAATTTGTGGACATTATAGCTCAGCAGAACAACAAGAAACGTAAACAACTGACAAATTTGAAACGGCAACCAATGTGCACCAAAACAACAAATGATGTAGCAGCCCGAAAAGAAAAGAATTACCATTTGGTGAATGCAATGCTAAAATTTTTGCTGAAGGATTCATTTAGATGATTTTGGTCAAAAAGTGGTTCTTGTGATGGAATAGAATGTGCGGCCTTTGCTGCTCTCCAGCTTCAGCTAGCCCTTTGGTATCCCATCCAGTTCGTGCTATGTCAGCGCTCCTCACATCCCCCAGCCCATGATGTGCAATTCTTGCATTTTTCTTCCCCACCTTTCAGTCTCTAGAGAGAGAGCGCAAGAGCCCGCTTACGCCACGTGGAAGTTGATATCTTACCTTTGTTTTTCGATCGTAAATCCACAAGTATATATTCGAACTGATAGGAATTTAGAGGTAATAGTTGTGAAATATCCATCATAAAACGCTGTGTTGAGTGCAACAGAGCAACAACAGAGAGATAGACACTAAGCAGGTGAGTTTAAAGCTGTGTATGTGATGGTTTTTTGCAGCTCGTTCGGCGGCTGCTGGCTGTCTAATCTGAGATTGACGATCGTTGACACATAACTGCCAATTAGTCAGTGATAACATCGATGCCATCAGCAATCAATGAGGAGCTCTACAAAACATTCTGTTACTTTGTAATGATTGATTTTGATCCTGCTGTTGATTGGACGTGATGGCTGTTTCGTCTTACATCGATATAGTGCTATCTTGTGATGGATCAACTATCAACATCAATTCCCTGACATTTAATGTTCCCTCTTCAATCTTGCATCAAAACAGATCAACAACACAAAGGCATAGACACGATGAGGGCCTTCCAGTCGTCCTTAGCTCTTCTCCTAACCCTCGTCTCCACGGCCACATCCGCCGACACAAAAGCCGAAGGGGTAACCAAAGCCCAAGGTCCTCCACCTTTTTTCCTCCAAGATTCCACAGACTCACTCTGCCTCCACGGAGAATCCTTCAAACGCTGTTCCATAGACACCTTATTCTTCGTCGTGGGATCCCCAGGCTCCTATCAGATACACAAACGTCCCGTAGACGGAGAAGACGACCCCGACGGCACATGTCTAAGTAAAAAGAATTGCGACAAAATCGACGCCAACAAGGCCTCTTCCTCTTCTTCTGCACAAGACATCAAAATGGCCAAATGCACACATTGCGGGGCCAAATCTTGGAATATACACGGTGACTCCACCACGGGATACGTACTCACCGAAAGTTCTAGCGGGATACAACAATGTCTCGTCCGTCCCAAGGGCACGACGGTAGCCAAAATTGCACCGTGCGATTCCACCGAATACCCGTACACACCCCTCCAACTTCAATTTGCCTCGGCTGCCGACATTGAAGCCATGTCTTCTCCCGGTGCACGTCTCATTGGTGCGGCATCCGATGGTGATAAAAAGTTGGTTCAGAAATTACTCAAGGAAGAAAAGATTGATGTGAATGTACGTGATTGGGATGAATTGACTCCGCTTATCCCCGCGGCGAGTGCAGGTCATTTGGAGGTTGTCAAATTGCTGTTGAAGGAGGGTGCCGATGTCAATGCCAAGGATAAAGATGGTATTACTGCGTTGATGGAGGCTAGTATTATGGGTAAGCTCAAGGTTGTGGAGTTATTGCTCAAGGAGGGTGCAGATGTGGATGCTCCTGCTAATTCGGGCGTGACGGCATTGTGGTTGGCGAGTGGTGAGGGTAGAGCAGATGTAATGAAAGCTTTGTTGAAGAAGGATGCCGATCCTAATAATGCGCGAAGTGACAATATCTCGGCGTTGATGACTGCGGCCGTGGGTGGACATGCGGATGCTGTCAAGCTGCTGTTGGATAATGGAGCGGATGTGCGTTATGCAGATGGAGAAGGTGTGACTCCACTCATGAATGCTGCTGAGAATGGTACCGTGGCCGTTTTGAAGTTGTTAGTGGAAAGTGACTCGGCAAAGAAGGATGAAGAGACCAAAGGCAAATATGTCGATATTGTGTCCAATACTGGCTTTACGGCACTTATTATTGCTGCAGCACATGGACATACCGATGCACTCAAGTATCTATTGACAGATGCCAATGCCGATGTTAACGCCATGCACGAGACTCACGTGACACCGCTGATGTACGCTAGTGCCAGTGGTCATATTGAGGCCATGAAACTGCTGCTTGATGTAGGGAAGGTAGATGTAAATGAACTTCACACCAATGGAGGATCGGCACTGCTTGAAGCCTCCACGGGAGGACAGGGAGAAGCCATGAAGTTTTTATTGGAACGAGGCGCCAAGCCCGATCTGATTGATTTGGATGGAGTTACTCCACTTCATGCCGTTACCAGTAAGGGTGATTTGAATGGCACTATCGCTTTACTTGAAAGCTTGGAAAAGATTTTATCACCCGATGAGTTGCTCAAGCATATCAATTTGCCCAGTCATTCTGGGGGCACTGCAGTCATGTTTGCTGCGGCTGGTGGACAGTGAGTACCTCTTTGTTGTTCGGTAGTGATCGATTCATATTTGATGCACATATTGTGTCCTAACTTCTTCCATCCATCTGTATAAATAAACTGCACATTACAGCCCTAAATGCACTCAACTTATGATAGAAAGGGGAGCCGATGTAAATGCAGTTGCCACAGCCACACCGGATTATCTTGAAAAGCTAGCCAAAATGATCGAAGAGGGTACCGTCGACCCGGAACAAGACCCCCACGTGGATGGTGTGACTGGAGTTCATGTTGCCGCAGAGGAGGGCCACTTGGAATGCGTCAATTTACTCATTGCTGCTGGAGCCGATGTCACTGTAGTTGATGAAGAAGATCGCACACCCCTTCTATTGGCAGTCAAAGGCAACTACGGTGAGGTAGCCTCTGTATTGGTCAAGGCTGGCGCCGATCCCAACACACCCTACGTCGATGATGAAGGAGAATCACACAATCTTTTGATGGATTCCATTATTGTTGAGAATGAAGCGTTTGCCCTGCTGCTGATCGAGAACGGGGCCGATTTGTACTACAGAGACGATCATAAGGTGACAACGCTTCTGCAGGCTGCTCATCGGGGTATGGTGAATGTCACCAAGGCATTGTTGGATAAGCACGCTGCTAGTCCATCTGCTGGGGAGGAGAATTGGGTTGATGATGCAAGTGATGAGGGTGTGACTCCACTTCTAGCTGCTGCTAGCGAGGGACATACTGCTATTTTGAAGCAACTGTTGTCTACTGGTAAAGCTGATGTCAATGCTAAGGACAAGGAGGGAACCAATGCACTTATGGCAGCAGCAGCCAGAGGACACTTAGAATGCATCCAAGAGTTGGTGGCCGTGAAAGGTATAAATGTCAATGAGCAAAATGTTGATGGTCATACGGCATTGATGTTTGCCTATAATGGAAAGAATCAAGTCGAGACATTGTGGGAAAGATACAGTCAATTCATTACCGATGCCAACTTAGAAAAGACTGCAGGTGAAAAGGATACAGAAGAGAAGAAGGATGTAGACGACGGAGGCACCGGACCATTGATTCAAGAGGCACTTAAAAATCACACAACATTGGTTGACTTGTTGCTCAAAGCTGGTGCTGATACCACACTCAAAGATAAGGAAGGTCATGTGGCCAAGGACTTTGACTTCTTGCCCGACGCTGATAAAGAGTTGCTAGAAAAGGAAGAGAAAGCTGAGAAGAAGAGGGATGAGAGTAAGAACGAATTGTAGTAAACTATGAGATGTTGGAGGATACCTTAACAGTCTAAATATAAACAAAATGAGGAATGCTACTGTAAGATACATTTGAGTTCGAAGGCAAATTGGTCAGAGGCGATCCATTGTAATTTTGCAGCTCTAGCGAGGGTCATGCTGTTACTTATTTTGAGGCAACTGCTGTCTACCGGAAAGGCTGATCTCAATGCTAAGGATATTTTCCTAAACTAAAGGCCAAGTTGTCGTAGAAGATAAGCAGATAAAAGATTAAGGCAGAGAGCTTGAATCTTGATTGAATGTTGGGAGTTGGGATGTGGGGTGTGGGCCGTTGAGGCTGAGGGAAACTGCTATATAGGCAATGATAACTTATCTGCAATGATAAGT
>JALLPI010000663.1:0-16256 GCA_036939935.1 Cyclotella atomus | reverse complement strand
TGTATTGCTCTTCTCGCAGTTTGTGACAGTATTAATCGAAGCCAACGCCGAAGCTTGCTGAAGTTGGCAATACAGCACCCATTTCAATTTGCAGTCTCAGTCTTCGTCTTAGGGATGCTCCAAGATCAATGAATTATTGAATCCTAAATCCTAAGATACTAATACTAATATGGATTGATTATGAAACCTCCTAAACCATAAGTTTTAGAAATTGGCATTGATTTTACATCAAAAGAAAGGAAGTAAGACTAAGAGCACCACATGCGGTGAGTAGGCACATGAGCTGGATGCACCGGTGGGACCCAGTTTAGCTCTTGTTGAGCCTCTGTCACCCTGAAGGAAGTCAGTTTTGGGGCATTTGCAAATGAGTGCACAGCTAAATAGGGCTGCAGCTTGTCTTACAAAAGTCAAAGCCTGAGCGTATTGTGTGTCATCATGAAGCCACGGACTGAAACCTTTTTGGACATTGGACAATAACACAAGAAATTATTTACCAAAGTACATATCTAATGCTCTAATAGCAAACTTACAAAGATAGTATTCCTTCCTCCTGAAAACTTCAGAGTTGGAATACTGAAGTGACTTTTTCTAGCATCCGGTGCTTCTGGTTCTTGGACTTTAACCTTTAACTTTAGGCCTTATGCAGATAAATGGATTAAAATTAAATCAGTGAAGAGTGAAGAAATGATGTGACAAGTGTGCAATGTTATAGTGAGCATGATTCGTCTTGATTATTAACATAATTGATAATTGAGACTAGCCTGATGGACGGGCAACAGACAGAGAAACTGTCAACGAGGTTGACGGCAATGCATGACTAGCACCTCTGAATGATTAGAGGTATGGTGATCTGGTGAAATGAGTTCACAATGTTTTTTACTTTACTTCTCAAAACTTCTCCATTTGGACATAAAGGTAGAGACATTATTTCATGTGAAATAACCCTCAGTTTTCAAAGATACACCTTTCCGACACTCTCGAGATTGCGGCCACAAGACACCTATCCTCACACTCCTCGAGACATCAACAATGAAGTTCCTCATCCTCACCACATTCATCCTTTCCATCAACGCCTTTCAGCCTGTCACCGTCCCACGTGCTCGAATCACATCATGTACACCTGCTCTCAATCCGAGGTCAACATCCAAGTTGACACCTCCCTTCAATAATCCTCGGTGTACACTTCGCATGTCATCTGCGGCTGCTGATGATGAAGGTGAAGGAGTCTCCTCTGCCGCGGTTGTGAATGGAGAGACACCATCAGGTGGTACTGCTTCCATCCCGAATGAGATATTTAATTTGGTCAAGAGTATTGTTGGAGCTGGCGTACTTAGTTTGCCTGCTGGTGAGTGATTTGTTTTGGGGTTGATCAAGATAATATCATGCGCAGTCTACACATCGCTCATCCCTTTCGCATCAACCATCAAAGGAATAGCAGCATTTGGAAATGCCCCCAGCGCCACCATTCCCGCAGTTATTCTCATTACCATCATTGGTCTTTTCTCCGGCTACGGCTTTTCGCTCATTGGACGTGTCTGTTCATACACGGGTGGCAAGAGTTACAGGGATGCATGGAGTGAAAGTGTAGGCAGTGACAGTTCATGGATACCTGCCGTTACTTGTACTCTTAAAACTTGCTTTGCTGTGTTGAGTTATTCGATGATTTTAGCGGATACCATGAAAGGTGAGTACGGATACAGTGAATAACTGCACTGAGTTAGGTGTCTGTTGTTTTGCTTTCCTTGCTAACTTTGTCAATGTTGTAATTATCATCTTATCACATCATTTACAGCCCTCTTCATGACTGCCACTGGAATTGACATCACACGAACGGTAGCTCTCCTAGGCATCACTACCACAACACTACTACCTCTCTGTCTACTGAAAAATCTATCTTCCCTTGCCCCGTTCTCCCTCGTCGGGGTTACTGGAATGTTGTACACGAGTATTGCAATGGCATTGCGATACTTCCAAGGAGTTTATAAATTGGGGTCTCCTGCTGTCAAAGCTACCAAGACTGCAGCTGTGCCTGCCGGGAAGTTTTTGGCTGATGTGGCAACAAACTATCAGCCCAAGTTTGGTAATTTAGGTGCATCGGGGGCTATGAGTCCAAATGTTTTCATCTTGATTTGTATGCTGAGCACTGCTTACATGGCTCGTGAGTACAAGGCTCTTGCCTTTGTCTTTGATTTAGTTGCACATTATCTCGTCTAATTGAAACTCAATGTCATGATTGATTGCGGCAGACTTCAATGCCCCAAAGTTTTACATTGAATTGAAAAACAACACTATCAAACGATACAATACAGTGGTGGGCACCAGTTTTGGTATCTCAGTAGCACTGTTTGCGTCGGTTGCTTCCCTCGGATTCCTCACATTTGGCAGTGCAAGTTCTGGACTGATCCTCAATAACTACGCCTCTCGAGATTTGTTGATGAACCTCAGTCGAGTAGCAGTTGCAATCAGCATTGTTTTCTCCTTTCCCCTTGCATTTGTGGGGGCCAGAGATGGATGGCTTGACTTGTTGAAGGTGCCACTCGATGAGCGTTCAGACTCGTTACTCAACAACGCAACCTTGGCGATTTTATCTGTCATTACATTGATTGCTACACAATTGAAGGAACTTGCATTCATCATGTCGTTTGCGGGTGCCACTCTTGGAAATGCACTAATTTATGTCTATCCTGCCCTTATGTTCAAGTCGGCTGTCAGAAATATGGGAGAGAAGGCTAGTAAGGGATTAAAGAAAGAAGTTCCATTTGCAATGTTCTCGGCTTTTCTTGGTGTAGTGATGGGAGGAATTGGAGCGAAAATGGCTCTGGGTATGCTATAGTGCACTTTCATCAATCAGAAGTCAATGTTGGTTAATAGGATTATGCAATCTGTAACACAAATATTTTCTTCAATACATTTATACTGCTTCTTTACAAAGACAAAGATGATGATGTGCTATACATTTTAACCGTGGCAAAATTGAAACAAAGATGACATAGAAAGGACTACAGTCCACTAAAATTGTCTGCCACTTGGTGTCCGAGGAATCCCTTGGTGTGTTGCCCTTTGGTTCTGATTCCTTTGGCTGTAACTGGGAGATGGGTTGTGGTAATTCAAAGGCGACTGAGAATACTGTGCCGAAAATCCATGGGGACCATAGTTAAAGTTTACGGCCCCGGGGTTCAAATGGAGGCTTTCATTAGGTCCGGTAACTGAGTTCGAGTTAGATGAAGCAATGGAGAGGTCATTTTTCAACCCATGATTTGACTGTGATGCGCTCGGAATCGGAGGAAAGCGTTGGTCTTGGTAATGCGTGTATCTGTGAGATGGTTCCTGAGTGATTAAAGGGCTCGTTCGCCCCGGCCGATCTTGAAGTTGAGGGCTTGAATTCGTGTATCTCATTGGCACAGGTGCTTGCAGTGATGTACTTGATCGGTTATGCTGTAGTTGGGGAGGTGCCCATGATGGTCTGGGGTCATATTGAGTCGGTGTTCTTCGGTGTTGAGAATAGGATAAACGTGGTGGAGTAATATCAAGGTGGTTGACGCGCTGCTGTAGTGGTGCGCGCGGTAGTGTGTTGTTCAGGATTTGATGACCGTTATTAGAGTTCTCTTGAAATGGTCCATTTTCACTATGAACTGATTGGCTTGCCATGCCAGCTTTGTGGATCTTTTGACTGTTTTCGTCGGCAGTTGAATTTCCCATGCTGTGACCGACCGATTGAAGCTCATCTTCAGCAACCTGATAACGATTAACTAGGCCCGCCACTTCGTACTGTAGCCTGGCAAGGCGCATTTCAGTCTCTGATCGAGTTTGAGTTAGGCTAATAGATTGCACTGACGATTCGTCAGAATTGGTTGGACCTCTTTTCAGTGAAGCTTTCTGGTCATATTCTTTCCGATTACCCATTATGCCTTTCCTGGTCGCATAGCCTTGTTGGTCTGTATATCCGGAGGCATTCATGCATCTGCTTTGGTAGTCTTGGAAACCATTTCGAATGGACGATCTCAGTGGACCTGCTCGATGATACTGCTGAGGCATGTATGGGTTGCTTCGGGTGCTTTCATTGTAGCCAGACGCGTACAGAGGATGATGTGCTTGAGGAGTAAAGTAACTGTGATTGCCAGTTGATGGATGGCTCGAATGATCGAAACTATTCACAATGTTTGTGTTCTTCTCATATTGGTTATGCATGCCTCTTGAAGAATTGATTGAACTTTCAACACCAGTATCGCATTTAAGATTTCGCTTGCCTCGTTTCTTTTTCTTTCGTTCAAGATGCCTGATCTCACGGTCAATTTCAGCTTTGATGGTGATAAAGAAGCGTTCAATGACCAAAGCTGCATGTTTTTCTCTCCTTTGTAAGTGATAAGTAGTCCAAACATGAATCAGTGATCTACGTCTGGTGTTACAACAATGCAATTGAAGTAATCCATGGAAAACTCACATTCGCATGACTTTTCTTGCAATGTCAGGAGTAGGAGGAACAGGGGGTAAAGAATGTCTTGTAGGGGTAAAGCTATGCTGTGTTGGGGGCTCGTACAAGTGGTGTGCTGGCGGCAACGACTGCCTGAGTAACTTTGGAGGCTCCTGGATGCTTTGCACTCTGGGAAAAGATTGTCTTGCTGGCTTAGAAGACATCTTAGCTGCAGGTACTTTATAAGCATGGACACCCTGCCAGCGCTTGACCATCGTTTTCCTCCTAAGGAATAACAACCTAGCCAAATATCCTCTCGCGACTGCTTGCTGTAGTTTTGAGAAGAGCAAAACAAGTTAGCAGGCTAAAATATTTTGGGCCGTAAGCCTGACCAAATAACTTACAATCTTAAGTATGAAGTAAGACACAATAACATACTGCGAGAAGGCCTTATATCCTCTAAAAGTGGATTGCTGTTAAGTGAATGATGGAAATTAGTTAGATAAAGAACATCATTAGTCATAGTGCGAAAATGAAATGATGTTGAACTTACAATCATTGTTGCTGCGTGGTGAACAGAAAAGTCTACAGTGTAGCTTCTTTGCAATCGAAGAATATAAGACTGCTTTTCCCACCACCGCTGCAATATGATACTTGCTTCTCGCTCCAGCATCATAATGTTGTCAGATTCAGATATTGCAACACATCGAAGAGCTGCAGCTGTTCTTCTCTCTACCAATGCTCTCCGCATGACGGCTTGAATGAAAATGATACTCCCAAGGGTTGATCGAGATGTTTTAATGAAATCTATGTGGAGTCTCCATCTTCGTTGAATGCATGTTGCACTTGAATGAAGTCTGTGAAACTTGAATAGCCCCCAGGATTTTTGCAACAGCAATGCCGCAGATCTCTCTTTATCCCTGACCAGAGCGCGATTTCTGCATGCGTCATATGCCTTGATCTTTGCAAATCGTTTTCTTGCAATGTATCTTCTGAAAAAGGCTTGGATCCAAACGGCAGAACTCACTCGTTTGGTCGCAGCATAACCAATCCACTTTTTCTGGATACAAACGGCTGCCCCGGTAGTGCAATAAGATTGCTGATTGAGCAACTTGGTTTTCTTGATTCTTGCGAGTTTGGATCGTACAATTGCTTGGCAGAAAATAATGTCAATCAGAGTAAAGACATAATTGGTGTATGCAATGTAGCCCCTCACAACAGCCTGAATCGTGATGGCGCAATCACGTTGCTTACGAATGTGTGATGCTTGTTTTCTAGCAGCCCATCGACGGACAGCTGATTGGATCGAGATGATGTCTAAAAGTACGATGATCTGCATGCAGGCAAAACAAGATTTTCCTTCTTGAGAGATGATTGAATCAACGAAACACAATTTGATTGTTGTAACTCACGTAATCGCATCTTGCAATGTATCTTCTCCATCTAGATTGAATGATTACTGCCATATAACTGTGGAATTGCCCCTGCCTCAATCGGTTCGCTTTTTGCCCGGCAAGCCACCTTCGCACATAGCATTGGCATAGGGTGATATTCACGAGCGAGTGGGTGTAATCCTGTGAAACAAGATTGATAGTGTTAGAGGAGAAGTGCATGTGATCATAAACGAAGATGTCATATTATGGTCTTACATCGAAGTAAATACTGGATCGAAACTTGCTTTGGATCTTGGTTGCTGCTGCAGCGCGTTGATCTTGAATTTTGGCATACTTCGTCATCTGAGTGAAACTGCGAATGTTAGCCTGGAGTGATATTATGCCTGCCAGAACCATTCTTGAAAATGAACAACCACAGTGTTTTAGAATCGGTGACTAAGGCGAGAGACATGGACATATGTTGAAGGACTTACATGAAATCTGTTTCCACTTTGAATGAGCGCCAGTTCTTCTGAATTGCTATTGCTGCAGCGTGTTGTATCAATTTTTTATGTTCAACAGCATTCCTTGCCAAGTGACCGCGAACCTGTGACTGAAGCATGATGATTCTCGAAAGGGTGAGAATAAATCGCACGCTCTGGATGTAACCACGATAAACCGATTGAATTTGAACAGATGCATCGTGCCATGATCGCCTTTTCTTGGCAGTCTCCCGTGATGAAATCAATCTACGAACATAAGCCTGGCATAGAATAATGTCAGTCAGCGTGGCAGTGTAGGATGAGTATGCGGCATGGCATTTGTAAGTGGCTGCTATCTTGGTGGCAGATTTGATACGAGTTTCAGATTCTTTGGCATCTCTGAGAGTCTGGGCAATCTTCAAGGCAATGAATTTTCGAGCGACAGCTTGGCATATGATGATATTCACAACTGTTTCTATGTACTTGGTGAAGGCAGTGTAACCGCGGAATCTCTTTTGAATGACTACTGCAGCAGCTGTATGTTTTGTATCGAGCAATTCCTTGAAATTCTTCTTATCGCGCCAGCGTCTCACTGCAGATTGCGATATTATTATCTTCATTAACGCCACGGTGTAATCGAATCTTGTGAAATAACCTCTTGTGACGCGCTGGATCGATATTGCGGCAGACTGGCGGACTGAGCACTGAATCATCCTTAACGAATCAGCCTGTCTAGATGCTATCTTTCTGCGCACAACACTTTGGCAGATGATAACACTACTGACAGTAACAATGTAATCCATTCTCTGGTAATATCCACGATGAGCGGCTTGCAATTTGGTTGCTGCTTGCTCTCTACGATCTGAAAGTATCTCCCTTACGCGACTTTTTGCGATCCATTGCCTTGAAACACTTTGACAGAGAATGACATTTGCTATGGTCATGATATAAGACATCCTTGCAGAGTGGAGTCGGTGCATTGACTGGATCAGAATGGAAGCTTTTTGCCTTCTCATTATTTCACGCATTGCAATCAACCTCCTGCAGACACTTTGGCAAACAATAATGCTGCTCAATGTGACTACAAAGTCAAGCCTACCAACGAAACATCGGAAGGCTGATTGGATCTTGGTTGTCGCTGCGTGTTTGTTGCAGAGGTCGGCCCGGACAGCATACCCTCTGCAGAAGGCCTGGATACAAGTACAAGCTTCTTGCTGTCTCATCAGTTTACGCATTGCAATCATCCTCCTGCAGACACTTTGGCAAACAATAATGCTGCTCAATGCGACTGCAAAGTCAAGCCTACCAACGAAACATCGGAAGGCTGATTGGATCTTGGTTGTCGCTGCGTGTTTGTTGCAGAGGTCGGCCCGGACAGCATACCCTCTGCAGAAGGCCTGGATACAAGTACAAGCTTCTTGCTGTCTCATCAGTTTACGCATTGCAATCATCCTTCTGGAGATGCTTTGACAAACAATAACATTGCTCAATGTGACTACAAAGTCAAGCCTGCCAACAAAACATCGGAAGGCTGATTGGATCTTGGTTGCCGCTGCGTGTTGGTTGCACAGGTCAGCTCGGACTGCATACCCTCTGTAGACGGCCTGGATACAAGTACAAGCAGATCCTTGCAGTCTATTCATCCAATTCATCTTCTCGACAAAGATTTTCAAGGCGATGATTCTTCTAACTAAAGACTGAAGTTTCGTCACAGCAAGGAGTTTTTGCCTTTCTTCTTTCAGTTTCTTCACGCGACAGCAAGCAATCAGCCGCCGAGCAAATGCCTGAATGGAAAGTAGATAAAAGATGGTTTGAACGTATTTTTCGAACGCAATGAAACCTCTCCACTTTGCTTGAATGATGACAATGCTGGCCCTCTGCTCCGAGAATTTCTTTCGGTAAAAATGGGGTTTCCAGGCTGATGCAATCTTGGTTGATGCTTCTCCTTCAACGTGAGCCAGATGCATCATTGTTGAGAGGATATGTCTTTCTCGTAATTCCTTTCTGAGCTTGTTAGCAAGTCTTCTTGCGCACCATTTGCGGGTTACAGACTGAGCAGTGATGACATTGACCACTGTACAGATGTAACTCTCTCTTGCTGTATGACTTCTCCAAGCCGATTGAATAAGGGTGGCACAAAACGTGTGCAACTGAAGTCGCAGCGTGTCGGCTCTAACAATTGATATTCTGCGTCGGACCAAAGATTGACAAGTAATGATATCTATGGATGATATGGAGATGGGTGAGTTCGGGGCAAAAAACTGACGTTGATGGAACAGCGGTCTTACCTGCCATGGTACATTTGAAAGCTCTACCTGCAGAGTGCCTTCTCCAATTCGAAGAAATTTTCGTTGCAAGTGACCTTCTTCTCAAATCATGTTCCTCTGACAGTCTTCGAAGAACACGAACTGAACTCAGTCGCCTCGCAAACGATTGAGCCGAAATAATGTCTGATATAAAAGTGAAAGTTGAGAAGATTATCTGTAGTGGTGTGACAAGTGAGAATAAAAACCAAACTGCTTACCAGCCAAGTCGAACTTGTATTCTCTAACAGCATAGAATCCTCTCCATGTGGCTGCAATTTTGGTAGCTGCTTTATTCTCTTGGAGTCGACGCTCTTCCTGGAGCTGCATTGTGAATTTGATCGCGTTAAATCTGCGAACAAGGGATTGAACAACGATAATATCTGAGATTGCGTGAACGAAGTCATCATAAGCACTATAGCTCCTCCAAGCCGACTGAATTCGTGTGGCGCTAACTAGACGTCTCTTCTGGGTGAGAATGTTCCTCTCCTTCATGGCAATGTTCCGACGAGCAAGAGATTGGCAAAGGATCACGTCTGTGCCGTGAAGAAAATAGGCGAGTAAGAAGGAGGAATGGCATCATTACAATAGGTTTCGCTTAACACAACTTACCCCCAATCGTAATGATGTATTCTCGCCTGATAACGAATGCTCTCCAGCTAGCTGCCATTTTGGTCGCCACTGTCGACTTGGCAAGCTCTAACTGCATTCGACAGAGCTGCTCTTGTGCAAGCAGTCGGCGAACAGCACTTTGAATGGTGACAATGTCCACAAGAGTGTCACAAAAGTCGCCGTAACAAACAAACCTCCTCCAACACGTTTGTATTTTTGTTGCTGCCGCTTCGGCAATAGCTTTCATTAAGGCTGCAAGCTCAGTTAAATACTTCTTTCTGGCGGATCTCATGCGTGCAACGCTCTGAACTAAAACAATATTGCTCCATGTCTCAACATACTCAACACACTGCCAATGTCCACGAATCGTTGCCTGAATTCGAGTAGCACAGTATGCTTGGTATCTCAGGTCCCTGCGAGCAGCCTTTCCTCGGTAGCAGGCTTGAAGGCGAGTAACAGCCAAAACGCCGAGATGAATGAAGTAGGTCTGCTCGCGGGCAATGTAACCTCGATAGCTGGCTTGAAGCTGAACTGCAAGGAAGATACACGATGAGAGGTAATGCTCACACCTCCAACGACGGAAAATGGCTTGAAGGCGAACAATGGACGCTTTCCGTTTCTCTACAGCAAGCTTGGCAAGAAACATTCGAGCCAGAGTTTGTATCGGCAGTATTGCTTGGCATAATTGAGCGATGGGGACATAAAATGTTGACTTATTCTTGGCTTTCTTTGAGAGAATGCTCATAATGGCAGTGTGGGATACTACTGGAGCAGAATTCGCGGTCGCCCTGGGAGTACTTGCAAACTGCCCATGAAGAATCACCTCAGCCTTGGGCTCTGGCTCGTCCACCTGTAACTTCTTGTTAAGTTTGTTCACTCTAGCTACCCCTGGAGACTGCTTGAAAGGAAAGTTTTTCGTCGAATTGACGTTTGTGAGGGCAGAGTCGTTCTCAGTCGTTTGGCTCTGATGTCTTGGCATGGAATTGCTTCGACGTCGGTGTTTTCTTCTCATTTCGGTAGCGGTGGCATGTCTTGCATCGATTGGCGATCCTGTTAAGGCCCTGGATTCAATCGGCGCTGTTGCTTTCACATGAGATGACATCTTGGATGTTGCCGGAGATGCTTCCTCTAACACTCGAGACTGAGATAATGAACGAGACCTTCTGTTGAACCGTGATGGTGGTGTCTGCCTGGGAGCAGCTTCGGTCTTGTCGGCTCGGATCACACTTCTTGGTGGAGTCGTTAGTGAAGAAGTTACTGCCTCCGCCGCAACAGGGCGAGCAAACTTTCGGCCCCTGTTAGTGACAGCTCGAAGAGATGCGAGCGAATTTGTTTTGGTCGGACTGAGGGTGGTTTCATTGGAATTCTTGGGAGATCCGGCCTGGGGTTTAGAAGCAACAGTCATCTTGGAGCTGTTCTTGTCATCCAAAGTCTTATTCTTGGTGCCGGGAGCATTCATAACGGAAGAACCTTTACGTGCAGCTCGAAAAGCTGATAAAGACTGCGCCCTGGTCGGGGTAGTAGGGGCTTCGACTTTGCATGAAGATGCAGAGACTGAAGAATGAGACCCCGTCTCCAATGAACTTGTACTGATGATCGCCTTGTCACAATCTGCTTTGGTGTTCATCAGTTTCTCCTCAATGGGACCTTCATTCCTTGCCAGCCTAGGCCGAGATAGAGAACGATTGCGCCTGACAAGACGATTTGGGGACGGAGAGGAGTGACCAGCAGGTTTGGAAATGATTGGCGACAATTTGGGTGAAGGAGCTCTGGCCCTTGCAGGTGTCTTGACAGGAGTTGTCGTTCTTTTCTCACTATCGAAATGCATTGTTGACATGGAATCTCCTGACAATGTATTCCTTTTCATTCGAGGAGGCGACTGGACAGATGATGATGAGGAAACGGATTCTCCTTTTATCTCAACGTTTGAACCCACGCTAACATTAGAAACAACATTCTTCCTTCCTCGATTAGAACGAGGAGTCAATGTTCTCATTGGCGTCGGAATCTTAGACTCCTGCACTTTAACTCCCCTCTCGACTGATTGCTCACGACTGGAGGGAGAGGGCGGCAGCAAATCTGAAAAGATCAGTGAATCGTCCAATTCTTCGGCGGGAGATACAACTAGAGGCGTACTGGATGCACTTGAGGCTGCACGACGATGAGATCTCGCTCTCGCCAGTAAATCAGAGTGGGATTGACGGCTGTTCAATTCCACATTGGCAGACTGCTTCGTCTCACTCTTGCTTTGAGTAGATGTAATAATCAATGAATTTGATTTGCGATGCTGAATTGGATTATTGAGACCATTGCTCCTCTGCCTGAGATTACTCTGCACGGCGGTAGATGAACTCGCGACACTAACAGTAGAAGATACGACGCTTGCATCGTCTTCTGTTGAGGTGCTGGCGCCCACCGGTCTCCTCTTTGAACTTCTTGCGGTATTGCTTCCACTCATGGCAGACGAGGCACGAGACATGGCCTGGTTCACTCCTGCGGTTTTCTTTCTGTCTCGACCAAACTTATCAATCGGTTTGGTGGGCCGTTGAGTTGGCTCTTCATCTTTCTTTGCCTCGACTGTCTCCTTTTCAATAGCACATGCAGTCGGTTTGCTCTCCACTTTGGCAGCTCTTGCACCATCGCCTTCAGCCATGAGAGTTGTCTCCTTCTCAACTTTGGCACATGCAGTCGGTTTTTTCTCCACTTTAGCAGCAGTTGAACCATCACCTCTATCCTTATTAAACAGCTTACTGTCTCTGCGCTTACGAAGCTTGGACACATTATACCCAGCAACTAAACGCTCAATCTTTTGGGCTGGAGCTATTTCTATCATCTCTTTGACTTTCTCCTTTTCATTGTTCTCTACTTCAACCACTGCGTCGTTCACTTGAGATGGTCTTTCCTCTTTGAATTCAACTTTCTCGTTACCAGCTGCACTCTCGAGCGTCTCGTCGGATCGATTGTCATTGCCTGCATTTCCATCCTCGACCGATTGTTCCTTAAGACTGCTTTCGGGCGCATTCTTCGTTTCGGCGACAGCCCGACAATCCTCTTGAGCTCTGACATCCACATTCTCAGTTGCACTCAGACTCTTTTCCTCACAACATGGATTTTCATTCTTTTCTTCATTGGCTTTACTAACCGCACCAACACTGGCCACACTCTCGCACGAACTACTAGGAGATGTACTCTTACTAGCCAATATACTCAAACTTCTCAGACGTGCCAATTCGAGACGCGTTGGCTTCTTCTTCTTGGGTTTTGTTGTATCCACCTTGTCTGTACTGGGAGGATTTGCCGCTGCTTGTGTACTTCCAATAGACTTGTCATGGTCAGCTGCTCCTTTTGACATTTTCATGCCAAACAGAGCTTTACCGCGTTGTACCAAACTAGCCTTATTTTTGGAGGAATCCGAACTGCTTTTGCTTCGGACAGAGGCTCCTCCGCCGGATTGATGTATGTGAGTTTGGACCAGTTTGGCTTGGACTTCATCTCGTTTTAGTTCCGTTACAAGTGCATTTTCCTTGTCATCCGGTAATTTGCTCTCGGTTCCATCAACCTTGTCCAGTGACTTCCTGGCACGAGGACTAGCCATAACAGTCTGCTTATGTTTCTTCGGTGGATTGGGAGGAGGAGGCGGCACCAATGTCTTGGGCAGTAATGCAATTTGTTTGATTGGTGCATCATCGTTTTCTGTAGACTCTGCAGTAGAGATAATCTCCTCTCGCTGCTGTTGTATCAATATCTCCTTCTCCTGTCGTAATCGAGCCAACATTTCGGTGGCAGAGAGGCCTGCATTGAGTAGACTTTCATCCTTGCTCTTAATCCTCGATGGGGTGGTGACTGCATCGCTTCGTCTGCCGGGAGAAGATGTGGCAACAACGGGACGACTGGGTGATGCCTTATTCTTCTTTTGTGTGTCTCTCGCACTGGACTTTAGTACAATAGTCTTCTTTGCACCGCGTTTGGGGCTAACGACATCTCTACTTGTGCGTTTATTCAACGGAGACAGAGGGCGCTGATTGTTTATTACGTCTTCGCTGCTGTTGGAGGAGGAGAATTCGAAGGAGCCAATGCAGCTCGATTCGAAGGAGGGTGGTTGATAGTTCATGCTTGACCACCTTTTCTCTCTATTTCAATGAAGTTATACGATGAGGCTCCGATGGGAGACGCCGAGATTGATGCCTTTGATTAAGGTACAATGGCTTCAATGAGTGTCTCTGATTTACAAACGAAAGAGCTACTTTGCATGTATTGGGCTCCTTCCCTTACATCAACTTCGTCGGCTGACATATGTACCCGATGGCCGCGCCTGCTTGTCCAGTTCTTCCTATCTTATCTCTAATTTACAACAACAAGCCATCTGCAGCGGAAATCTCATGGTTGATGTCTTGTGTGAAAGCAAGGAAAACGGTGGGTGGGAAGCTCTCCAAAACAGATTTCACAACGATCGGAAAGATCGGACTCTTGTGTGCCTGTCTTTCTTTCTCAAGCGGACAGAACGATATTTATGAGAAGCGCATGATGCGCACTTTTCCACTCATTTGCATCAATTTGAATCCAGAGTTATTCCTCTGCTTCTAAAAACCGTATTTTCAATCGTCGCTTAGCGTGGCAGTGTGACCAACACAGAAATGTTTGGCACTCTCTTTCTTCGTCACACAAAATGAAGGAAGCATCTTGCTTCAAATTAAGTCAGCTCCGACCATACAGGTGATTCCTGCTTTTTTGTCAACCTTCACCTTACCACCAACAAGCTTAGTTCCTCTTGGGACCTACACATAATCTGCTTCAGGATAGAATCTGATGAATTACTGGTCGGCATTAATCAGAATTTCGACTTTCCCTTTCTGAAACAGTTCACGGATCTCCTTGGTATTTTCAACTGATAACTTATTGTAAATAGATTGCCATACACCCCAACGGAGTTCTATTTACAGGCTGCACCAGTCATCGCGTGCTGGGGAGGGACCCATTCACGCACAAAAAGCAATCTTCTAATACTAGAGTTCGAGGGTAAAGGTAAAAGTGAAACTTACATTCAGTTTTTACGGGAAGATCGACGTGTCGTGTTTTAAAAAGCGAGAATTCGGATCGCAGCCCAAGAGTTCTGTTCGGAACATCTAAGAAATCTTAGATTTTAAAACCACACCGCCAAACGCGTTTTTGCAATGGCGGGAGGCCACCACGATATGCCCCATCCTCCGATCGATCCTCCCAGCCCTGACTGTCTATGCTGCTAATGACCACCGCTGCGACGAAAAGGATCCGCAACCCATCGCTTCTGTGGTCTCCGGTTTTGTCCTGCTCTGCCGTCTCTTCACCCAAGCCACGCCCAGCCAGCGGCGGCCCCGCTTGATGCCATATGCCATCCAGTACAGCCATCACAACAGTTGCAGACTACGCATCGTTCTATCGCCTACCATTCCCCACAGATAACTCTACAATGCTCCCGCAACAAAGGAAACGCGCCGCATACCATTGCTTTGGTCTCGGGCTTCATGCCGTATCGCTGCATGTCACAAAATAGAAAGAAGAAGCCGTCTCTCGAGGGCATGGCAGTCTCCGCTTTTTGCCTTGTTTTTTGTCAAATGACTTAAAAGAATGGAATCAGCAACATCCATTGTTTGGCCACACCATGATTTGAGCAGCTGCCTATCTATTACGACTCAACAATCCACCATTGCGACCCTCAACTTGGTTTTTCAACTAGCCATCAAAGCATCAACTATTTTCTCTGCCGACCGCCAGCATCAGAAATTGTTTGTAGTTCAAAAAATCGAGAAGTAGATTTGGGGGATGGTTGGGATGTGTAGAGCGTCCCAACTCATCCCCTTTTCAAGAATTAAACGAGCCCACAACGGCTGCATGCACCAACGATGATTGTTTGCAATGATTTGTCTGCGGATGAAAAGCAAAATGTATTACTAACGGATACTTGAACTAATTCATTGCTAGGCAAAAGCAAAAGAAGTAACTGCACATGTTCATGTATTAATAATTTAACCAATAAAACTAGAGTACAGTTGCCCACACTGTCCACTCTGCCTCGCATTTGATTGTGTCCCCTTGTTGTCTGGCACCTTCTGACCGATGCTGTTCTTCTCCAACAGCAACAGGACATGTAGTTAATTTGATCAAGTGAACCCTTCAAGTATTGGGCCAATGATGTCTCTTTGCCTGTCACAAGGGAGCCGGAGTGAAAGTTGATGCCTTCAGCAAAATCATTGCGAATAGGTAGCATGTCATACACCTCTAAACAGGTGGCAGCATCACATGTGTTTCATCTAGCATCTATCCTTCACAAACTCCTCCACTGCTGTGACTTGTGCTGGTGTCTTATGTGCACGATCCTCTCCACGATTGTTGCATTCCATTTTCTTGGTTACATTATTAATTACATAGCTTTTTGTACACGTTCGTGAGTTGGGACTTTTCCGCAACTGAGTGATATGGATCCAACTGATCAGTAACACATCCTTCATCTGGAATGCAGTATCTCTTAATCCATGAAGATGGGAATTTCTTCTTGACATCACGCCGATTCATATGACTTATAGATATAGATCTTTGCGGAATGATATGAATGGGTGCAAAAAAATCTGGCATCTGGGAGCAAAGGTCTGAATGAGACTGTCTTTAAATGATTGCAATAAGCCATGCTTCAAGTTCAAGTGTGGACTGTGGACACTGCTACTGATATTGAACAGCAATGAACACAAGCAAAGCATTGGTAGAATTAGAGTGTGATTTGTCTTCTTCAAATTTGAATGAATCACTGCTGAGGAGAAGGAACATGTAGATGATAGTGTGCAGCCTTGTCTTCCTCTTAATAAATGAAGTCTTTTTTCTTTTATCGGTGGTTTTGATCACACAACACAATTGTGGTCTTTTGATTTAGATAACTCAACAGAGCAGGATAGTTACTTAATTAGATAGGATGAATGTCAAAAGAAAAGTTGAAATAATCTACGTATGCCCCAATAGTTGAGCCAAGTAGCTCCGGAGGTTAGGGAAATGGGATGGTAAAAATAAAATCTTGTCTTTTTAACATTATCTCGTCCATTTTTCATAA
>JALLPI010000662.1:0-31806 GCA_036939935.1 Cyclotella atomus | reverse complement strand
AAATAGTAAAGATGATTGGAGGCCGAGAGGGGTACTTATGATACATAGAGGCCGCAGTACGTAAGTCAAAAAACTACTATGTAAGAGGGGTATTTACCTCCCCACATACCTACACACGAATATTGATTTCCAAGAGATGAAACCATGAGCACTCTCCTCTCTTGATACTGCCATCATAGAATCATAAACCTCTCATCTGATCTGTCTGCTTGCAGAAGGCTTCACACCATACCCATTGCAACCATATCATCCATCAATATAAAACAAAATGGCCAAAAAAGCCATCCTCGAAGTCCTAGAATCCACCATAGGCCGCTACGTCCAAAACCTCGACCCCACAACCCTCAACGTGGCCGTATTTGCCGGCCAAATCCAACTCTCCTCCCTCTCCCTCGACGTATCCGCCGTCAACTCCGAACTAAGCCGACGAGCCCGCGAGGCACCCAACCTCGCCTCCCCCTTCAAAGTGACCGGTGGTTCCTTTGACAATGTCAGCTTGGATGTGCCGTGGGCAAGATTGAGTAGTCGGCCGGTGGTGTTTCGAGCACGCGGATTAAGGGTGCAGATGACCCCTCATGACTTTTTGAAGGAGACTTCTTCACATCATGATCATGATGGGTATTATGATTATGGGAATGACGGTGAATCTAGTAGTAAGGACAAGACGCAAGAAGAACGACGACACAACATTCAACTAGAAGAAAAATCACGAAAACGCGCCAACGTAGTCCGCCTGGCCTTAGAAGACGACGAGGAATCACCCTCTGGCGAAAATAAATCATCCTTCACCTCCCGCTTAGTTCGACGAATCGTCGAAAATTTACAATTCGAAATCGAAGACGTGCACATCTCCATTTGGGGATGTGGTGTCTCCGCCGGGATCATTCTAGGGTCGTTAAGTTTGGTTACCACCGATGTCAATGGAGTGCGGACCTTTGTGGATCGTCAGAGTAAAGACGAGAGTTTTTTGTATAAAGAATTGTTGATTTCGGGGTTTGGGATTTATTTGCAGAATGAGGATGAATATAATTGTATACATCAATATACACGTCAGCAGCAGGCACACACTTTTGGAGGAGGTCGAGGAAACTTGGAATATATATTGTCACCTCTATCATTTCAAGCCAAACTCCGCCAGAGTGATTTAGACACATGTATAGATTTTCCAAAATATCAAGTCCATTCCAAGCTATCCTCCCTCTCCATCAGTCTATCGCGCACTCAGTTGGAGTTGGGACATCGACTTGCCTTGGCAGTTAAACCACAGTATGGTACAATTCGTCCATTATTCCCAGAGTATAGACCGCTGATACCCATTCGCGCGGATGCCAAATCATGGTGGTTCTACGCAGTACGATGTATAGGACGATTGAATCGAAGACGATCATGGATGGAATTTTACTCGGCATTCAAAAAGAGGAAAGTGTATGTAGAGTTGTATAAACGATGTGCTCATGCCGAGAATGCTGCTTGGTTGACTCCACTTACCGATGGAGAACTGTGTGAATTGCAAGAGATTGAGAATGATCGAAGTATCTCTATAGAGGGATTGATGCATTGGAGGAATTTGGCAGATGGACAAGTAGAACGAGAGCGGGAAAAGATGTTGGCGAAGCGTAGTGAGCAGAGTTTGGGTGCTAGTACCTCGAGTTCGGGCAGTAATACGACACCGGGAAAATCTAGGTATAGACTATTTGGCACGCCGAAGAAGGAATTGCGTAGAGATTCCACTGCCGATACTGAATTTTACGAGTGTTTAGATGATGAAAATGCTGCTCCCATTACCTTGAGTGCCGATGAGATGAAGGAGTTGGAGGAGTTGGCGATGAAGAAGGCGGATGAGACATTGACCAAAGATTCCATGTTTTGTGATGTCAATTTTACACTTGGCTCGTTTCAAGTCAACCTTACTACTGTGGGTAATCAACCCATTACTTCGTTGGAGATGGACATGGTATCTACCTCATTTAAAGCCAAGGCTGATGGATCATTTGCATTCGGTTTATCGTTGCTGAGCTTGGAGGTATTGGATAGCGTCACTGCTGGAACATTTTACCCGACAATCTGCAGGAGTTTGCAAAAGTCTCAGACTAAACAGTCTCATGCCTTTCAGCTTCAATTGAAAAAGAGCAAGGGTGGAGATCAGGAACTAGTGTTAAAAATGGTGGCATGCGAGATTGTGGCCTCACCATTGTTGATGTTTGCCGTTGTTGAGTTTTTCAAGTTGCCAATGCCTACGAGTAAGAATGCCAATCCTATTTTGCTGGAGACTGTCAGTGGAGAGGAAGATACTTTCTTTGATGCACGAGAACGTGAATCGACAATCATGACATCTTCACCTGTGCGTGCTTCGACCGTGGCTGCACCTATTGATTCTCCCATGCATCATAATGTAGAACCCAGCAAAGATGGCAAGGTTTCAGATAAAATTTCATCAGCCATCGTAGATGCATGGAACGGGAAGAATCAAAAGAAACAGCACTGGACAATGGACTTTGATATCTCTGCTCCTATTTTAATTCTGCCCGAAGACTGCGTAAATGCTGGTGCATCATGTCTTATATGCAACTTTGGTAAATTCAATTTCGCATACGGGTCTGTGGCCCTGTCACATTCCGTTGTGGAGTGGTTTGAAGCACGACAACGCTCCAATAAGATGGATTCGGATATTGATCATTTGAAGCTTGAAATGAACGATTTGTCCTTTACTATATCTTCTGTTGGTGATGCCTCAAAGAAAGGTTTGGAAGGGCTGAACCGTGACGTTTCAACGAGTGTTATATCTCCAGTTTCCTTTACATTGGATATTGGTTTGGAGCATACGATATCTTCTAGTGATAGCACGCCACGAACATGTGTCATTGGAGTTTTACCTGCAATCATATTGAGATTGGCACCATCTCATGTGACAAAGGTCCTTCGAGTGGCCGGCATTTGGTCGTCCAATCTACATAAACTGCGCGGGGATACTCAGATTACCAATGAATCATCACTGGGAGATGTTCAAGAAGAGTCTGATCTGGAAATAATGTCTAGTGACTCTGGCATTTCATTGCTGGATGCTGAATGCTCAAACAACAATAGTGATAAAAAATCACTTCTGTCTAAGAAGGATCGACTGGAGTCAATACTACTGGAGAAGAAAAGAGGTGATAGCTCAGTTGCGTCGGAGTTCATGCATGTATCGTTGTCACTGTTGAGGCTTTCGCTGTGAGTGCTTTTTCGTGTTTGCGCTGTGTTTGACTGGTCACCTAATTTGCTATCATTCACAATTTGATGTCGTCAAAGTAACATATACACTTCAAGTGGAGATGGAGTTGAGGCCCATCTAGTGTCTGTCAAGGCATCGTCGTCTCTCTCTACTGATGGATCCTCATCAACAAGACTGTGTATGGGTTATTTCTGGATACTCGACAGACTTGAAAGTGAGCTAGGACTTCCTCGGCGCCAGCGATTAGTTTGTCATTCAAATCTGCCCAGATTTGCCGATGTATATGCAGAGAATGAACAATACGAAGCAATAATGGATGATCTGACAAAACAAGGCATTTTTTCATCAGATTATTCGTCCACAGCAGTAAATGATCTTGCAGACATTCACATTAGCAAACTGCCTTCTACAAAAGTTGATGAATTTCATAACCAAGTCACTGGGTTTTCTCAAGAGTACATCAACTACATTCGTGATGTTGACAAGGTGAGCTGATTGCATCGCTGTTTCCGGTATAACATTTACTACTTTCTCGCCTCAGATAACTCAACACCTATCCTTGAGTAGGTCACTGTCATCAACGCCAAATTTACGAGTCTTTTCATCAATTGGAATCCGCATGCAATCAAGTCCTTGTTTGCTGCTAAAGAACAACTCCTTGATTTCAAGCATAGAGCTTACTCCACATATGAAAATATATCATCAGCGCGACAATCAGATCCCAAAGCCAACAACCAGATAGAAGCAGTAAATGACATGGGCGTGGACCCAACTGAAGAAGAGAACTCGGTATTTATTTTCGCTGAAATGAACACTTTTGAGATTAGATTGAACAGTGCAAAGGATGACCTACCGCTCTTCACTCTGACAATGTGTGATTCCAAAATAAACCGACACGAAGCAAATGAATTCAACTGTGAATTGGATGTAGTGGTTGGAGACCTTCGTATCGAAACTCCTCCTCTGGGACGAACGCTTGATTCGTACAGAACGATCTTGGGGTTGGCGCCGAGCGTGGCCACCAGCCTTTTGTCTCTGAAATATGCAAAAGGCAGCAATGCAGTTAGCTCTTGTGACGTCGGTGGGGCAGACAAGCTTGAATGTGAAGCATGTGCCGTCATCTCACTTTCTCCGATGCGGTAGGTTTCAAATGAAACTTTTGTTCATTGGTTGTTTTATCAGATCGGAGTCTCACTTGCTGATACTTCATGATTGTTTAGATTCGTACACCTCCATTCGCAAGTGTTCACGTTAATTGATTACGTTTCTGACGGTGTGTTTGGTGCCATGGCAGCAAGTGTTGCATCTACCGCGGCAGCAGCAGCGATGGAAGTAACCAAGAGTGCTCAAAATGGAGAACGACTATTCTACATAATGGCATCTGGATTCGATTTTGTGCTGCCCCGAGCTGCATACTCTGACAATTATTTTGTGTTTCACACGGGAGAGCTAGTTGCACACTATAGAACACTGGAGAATGAAACCGGGTCAATTGCTCAGGTGTCGTTGCGAGATTTGTCATTGAGTTGTGACCAACAAATGCAAATGGTTTCAAATCCTGTGAATCTTAGTGTGTCAGTCCAAATGAAGCCTCCACTTTATAAAGGCAATGAAGATGAACGTGCTACAAGGGTGGACATGTCAACAAATCGTATTCGTATTCTAATGGCTCAGTGTCATTATGCTCAAATTGTGAGTGCGAGCATCCTCGTTTCATTCTTTCATGTCATTCTCGTTAACATTCGCTCTTTCAATGCATTCCGCGTTAGATGCACACGTTAGATTTCAACATAGGAGAGACAAACAATTTCCTTCGGTCCGACCTGTTCTCAACACGCACCCTCTCTTCAACCTCCACCAAAGAAGAGAGGGGCAAGTCCATAACCGAAAGCGCCGTTGACTCGTTAATGAAAAATTTGAGCCATGCTGGAGTGCAGAGTATAGTCGTTGTCAAGAGGATGTATGTTAACTTCATAATCCAGGTGAGAAATTTCTCTCATCTTTTTTGTATTGGCACGCGATCTCATAACCATTACGCACATCAAATAGGAGCTGTCCCTTGAGATGTGTGGGGTAGACACTGAAGACCCTATTGTATCAATTGCCGCTGTTAATGCTCAAGTTCTAATGAAGATGATGCCCGATGAGAAGCAGACCAAGGCATATATGACACTACACGACTTAGTTTGCGACGATAGGCGAGTTGGAGCTCATGACAGGACGTTTCGCCGAATGGTTGGTCGTGCTGGTATCGATAAGCACCACCATACAATTTCCCCTGGCACAGCTGGTGCTGACGAAGATGTCTTTCAAGTCAATTACACCAAAAACCAAGAAGACCAATCCAGACTCATCGAAGTCAAGCTCGGGTCTTCACAGGTTGTCGTCTTGCCCGATGTTATTACTGATATGCTTGACTTTATAAATGTTCCCAACATTAACCCTAGCCGAATGATGAGCAAGAGCTCATCATCGAGACTCACTGGTCAATCTGATGGAGAAATGCAGGTTGTTGTTGCCGATGACGACCCAGAGGCAGTGGAGGCATGTTTTGGCGAGAGGGCTTCAGTAGCTTTACAGACAACAAAATACAGCATAGACTCTTCGAACATGCGCCTAGTGCTCGTGGATCTTGGCAGTATGGACTCATCAGGATCATTCGTCACATCAAAACCAACGTCAGCTCTCACCGAAACAATAGTCATGCAAGGGAAGATGCAAGCTAGCTTCGATATGACTAAAGATACTCTTGGTGGCATGACTGTCGAAAAAGATTACAAGGTTGATGCTCAACGAGTTGAGATATATACAGCACAAGGAGCCGATTTGCTTCACCCAATCCAGCTGCTCGAACCAGCCAAGTTCTCGATATTCTATTATCAGAACGTAGGGTTCAATTCCTCACAGCACGTGACAGACATGAAGTTTGTCACTCTTACCCCCATTGATATGACTGTATCAATGCAAAACATAGCCCTAGTCAACGCCCTTGCCAACAGTATATCAGATTCATTCGGGTCAGACGAAGAGGAAAGCGACAACGAATTTCATTCATTATCGCCCAAAGATGCTAAGCGCATTTCTAGCCTTGATTCTGCATTGGCAAGAGAGTCGGACCAGTCAACACAAGCTGCTAGTGAACACATGGGTGATATCTCTGTACATTCCGGTAAAGAGATGATAATGAAAAAGCGGCGTGTCGTAAAGGTAAAAATGACATCTCCCGAAGCAACAATAACTGTCACTAATGACTTCCAAGGTTTGGATGAAGCCTTATTCAAAGTAGTGGCAATGAACTTTGTACTTGGCGCTGAAGTAGACTACCCCACAGGAGTTCCTTCAGAAAAGCCTTTGTTTGGCTTCAATACAAACACCAGGTAAGAAGTTAACCGGTTTGGCAAGTGCAAGTGATGAATTATGATTACTGACTAACCTTCTTATTTGATGGCGAAGTATTCTGGCCGATTACTTTGATGCAGCAAGCAACCGGTGGGAAACTCTGCTGACTGATCCTTGGGAAATCACTTTTAATGGCAGCAGATCTCCTCAAAGCCGCTTTGATACTGATAGGATGTCTACTACTTTTGATATAGAGTCGAACCCATGCAATGTTTCCTTTTCTGAACACTTTCTCGTCAACGTTGGTGCTGCAAGTAGGATGTGGTCTGTGTATTCCGGGGCAATCAACAAAGCGACGTCATTGGTTGAGAAAGGGGGTAAAACCGATGCTGCATTGCGCAGAAGTTCGAGAAGTATGGCTGCCCACGCGGCTCGATCACTCATCACTACGTTGCCATACGCAATAGAGAACCACTCTGGCATCAATGCACATTATTCAATATACAAAGATCCCATCAGGACACCACTTCCCAGCAGTTCGACACAATTCTTCCAGTTTGAGTTATTTCCTGGGAAAGGATCTGGAGGGTTGCGAAGGTATGGTCAAGATATAAAGCACTCAAAGACTCTTGTACTGTTTGTTGGAAGCACAGAAATTGGTGGGTTGATTTAGTCTCCTATTTTTGTCCAATAACATCGTTCTTACATAATTTTCAACTTCCTTTTGAAGTCATTCATGATATGGACAGAGAAGTGAACAAACCAAGGTCTGCACACTATGTCTCAGAATACAAGACTCACATATTCACAAACGTTGTCAAGAGAGGCAATTCCACAGTGAGTAATCATCTTTCCGTTATCTTCACTTATTGGATTGAAGGTGTTTGACTAACGGCACTCATTTCTCAGGTACTCCATTTAAGCAGCCATGTAGAAATCTTTAACTTTACATCACTGCAATTTCGCATCTCATTGATTGGGGATGATGCTGTGCATGATTTGGGTTTGGTTGAAATAACTCGAGATTACAAGCATCATGCTTCAAGCCTGAAGAACCAATCATTGCTGCATGAAAATGAAGAGCTCATGACTCACTCAGTCTTCGGTCTTCCTGCTCAATTTTTGAGAAGCTTTACTGTAGACAATTCTGAAACTCTGTGCGTGCAGGTATCGCCTGTGCTCGAAGGAGGCGAAAGCACTGACTTGTTGGGAATGTTCAATATCTTTCAGTTAGAGCAGTTGGTGGAGATGGCAACATCCGATGCCGAACAGAGAGTGATCGAAGTAGCGTGCCACCCCATATCACAAAGGGGATCATCTCCTCATTCCTCGCTTGCTGTGAATGTTTGTTTCAGCGTGGCACTGGTTGATGAAGCACATCCTTTTGTCCAGCTTTCCATCATGCCTAGACTGATCCTGACTAACAAACTCCCAATCGACATAATGCTACGGACTCCAATGCCACATACATTCAACAAGAAAGAGTCATCCCAGAGCTCTTCCGAAGACTATCGGATCATTGACAAAAACTTTACGATTCATGGTAGGCACAATGACGTTCAATAGTCAGTTCGATACTTGCTTTTCTCACACCTGTTTTGTCACTGCCATGCATTCTGAAACTAAGAAATAAAGCCCCTCGGTTCAGTAGAAATATTCACTCCAGGCCCCAGCATTGCTATTTCTATGAGTTGTGCAGACCTTCCCATTGCTGGAGGTGCAACTGACTGGATGGACGGTGGGTGGCTCGATATCCCCCTAGGATCAAGCAAGAAACTTCCAGAACCAGTCAAATTGACCTTTCCTTTCAAGAAAGAATCCCTCGTCAAATACAGCTCTTCAAGGCAGTTGTCAGGTCAGATGGAAGGCTTTGGCAAAGGAAGTGACTTTTTCGTCGTAGGTATGTTATGATGTGCTCATATCGAGCTAATTCGTTGCATGATTCACGTGACTCACCCCTTCTGCTATTTCCTCCATGAGCAGAGGCCGAAAATGTCACCCCCGATCTGGTCGGCGAAAAAAATACAGTGAAACCAAAAGACTCGATTAGGACAGTAGTCGTAATGGTTTGCAATTATGCTGTCGATCACACAGGAAATCTACTGTTTGAAGAAGTTGCAGACGTGAATGAAAATGGAAGAAGACAGTCAATCTCGACTCGAAGTCCTCCTCCTTTCAGTGCCTTTTCATCCGCAAAGCTTCGTCGAAGAGTGTCTCTATTGCCAGTAAGCTCAAAGTACATTCGTTTGGTTGAATTGACCATGGACGGGGAAGATGGGATGAAAAGAAGCATGCCGTTCAGAGTCGACGATGTCTCTATGACAGAAGGCATTGACTCAATGCCGATATTGTGGACAAACAGCACCCCATCTGGGTACTTCGCATATAGAAATCTGACAGCTGAGGGTTCCGAGATACACGTTGTTCCCGAGTATGTGATTTTTAATGGCTCACAGCACCATCAGATCTGGGTCAAGCAGCTAAGCCGCACTCCGTTTCTGTTAGATCCCCACAAGATATTTCCCATAGTCAGAGATAAGAACAATTCAATCGTCGTTCAGTTTGAGATTCCCGAAATCAATGGGCTAACGGGGCCAGTACAAATAGATCAAGTAGGCTTGAGAGTCGTGCTGGCCAAGTCAAAGAAGACTGGAGAGGCTCTAGGAAGTTTGGCAGTTCAGACAGTATCAGGAGCAAAGGATTCTCGGTTAGTAATCAAGATAGGAGCACTCAATTTTCGAGACACTCAAGCCTTAAGAGCATCGGGTGGTCTTTTTGAGCACGATTTTCTACGATTCCGTGTACGCTGGTCTGAAATGAAAGTCACACTGAAGGATACCGAAGAAGACAATAAGAGATACGAAGAAAATAGAACGGCAATCCGAAAGTATCTGGAACACCACAATGTCAACTCGGCTGAAGTAGAGAAGCGGCTGGCAGAAGCACGTAAAGAATACAATCAGAACTTGCACGAAACTGGTTTTCCAGACGTCGCCCAAATCATCCTTCATCGATTCACTGTCGACTTTCAGCGAATTTTCAAAGCAGACGATCAGAAGGCTCAAGGTTTGGGTCTTCCTTCCAATGAAAGGTCACAGTTTTCAATAGTCATTCACAATGTCAAGATCAAAGATTGCTCCCCCAATACTCCAAGCCCAAATGTGTTTGACTCTTCATCTGACAAAAGCTTTTTTGACTTGTGCTTGAGAACTAGGGGTCCTCTGAATGCAGACTTGATTCGAGTTGATCTTTTTGATCTCAACCTGGCCTACGGTGACGGCAAAGCCGAAAAGATAGTAGTTAACACAGGAGAAGACTTTGTATGGAGATTACTTGACATTGCAAATCGAACAATGCTGGCTACCGCTGAACTTGCAGGAGTTGATTTGGATTTGACTTGGAACGAAGAGGCTGGCAAGTTTTCTGTCTCCATTTCCGATCCAACATTCGACGATCTCGATTCTGGTAAGTACGATATACACTCCGATAGGTATCTATCTTCAACTCCATGTCAGTACTGCCGACTAACATTAGACTTGTCTTCAAGATGGCAACTACCAGCCTCCAAGAAGCGACAAACTCTATGATGTAAAGAAGTTACGTGTGTCTCCATTTGTGCTGCTGCTAAGTTTCAAGCGCCAACCGCAGTCATCACGTTATGCCATAATAAGAGGCGTACGTGGGGCAAAGCTGACCAACTATTTCACTACGAGACTTAAGTTCACCGTTGATAGGTATGTACACCAAACATGACGTATTGCAGCCTTTTCAACACAACATTCATCTAAAATAATTTCTTGCAAAAGGGCCGAGCTTCATTTTCAAGGATACATGGTTCGCGACATCAAAGGTCCTCCTGATAGGTTAGCTGACACTATCAAAACTGTCTACATCACTCAGCTCAAGACAAAAATGGTTACGCTAATGACGGCAACAAGCATTCAGGACTGGAAGTATCTTACAGCTCGAGAGTCTGGAGGAGAAGAATTTATTGAGGGTGATTTGCTTCGTATGACCGGCAACCTCGCAGGAAGATCTGCCAAATTTGTACTCAAGAAGTCTGGCGACTTTATTGGCGAGAGTGTCATGGCTGTTACTGGAACAATCGGTGGCGGCATCCAAGATGTATCGGAAACAATTGGAGTTGGAGCAGTTGGTGCTGGCGTCAACAGCTTGGTCTCTGGATTGGGTGAAGGAGTCAGTAGCACAGTCAAAGGAGTTGGAACCGGTACTGGTGATATTTTGCGAGGTGCCGGCAAGGGAATAGGCCAAGTTATTGGTGGGATTGGAGGTGGAGCTCAGATGGTCGCTAAAGGCTTCGGAAGAGGTATTACAACTGGAGACATGTCTGGAGTAGGAGAAGGATTTGCATCAATGGGAAGTGGCGTTGGGCAAGGTGTCGAGACTGCAGTTGAAGGTACAGTCAGTGGGGTGCTATCTGTTGGAAAGGGATTGTTTTCAGGTGTTAAGAGTGTTGGCAAGGGTGTCGGTGGTGTCTTCACAGGAGGTCAACAATCACAGCGTGATTCCACGAAAAAATCCAACGCAAGCCGAAAATAGTTGTATTAATATCATTGGGATGAGACTGTAAATTAGCACCCGGCCAAGTAGAATTCCAACTTCTTGGTATCTGAAGGTTTTTCATATTATGTGTAAAATACTTGTAACAGAACTATGAAATGCCATCCATATATCATTTGAGGAAAAGGTCTAACAATGTGAATCTAAGTTACCAAATCTAAAAGAACCACAAATAATCTCTTGTTTCTACATCTGATCAAGCTTCTTCAATAATTGCCTGGCTTTGCGGAACAATTACCTTAGCAATCTTGGGTCCTCCAAGCATCTCTACAGTAGCCGCGGCACCAATGAGGAACTTGGGAATGTCTAGATTGAACTTGCCACCGATCCAAGCGTCCACCACAAAGCGTTGGTCGTTCTCATCTGGCTCAATGGTAGTGTTTGGGCACAAGTTAATGTAGACAACCTTTTCAGTATGTTTACCATGGTGCATCTCAATGACACCTCCAGCCTTCTCGACAGCATTAGCTCCTTGGTTGGCATCAAACTCGGGCCGTGGGTATCCCATGTCGTCAAACCTACCGGTTAGCCAAAGCTTGAAGAAGCCGCAGCCCAACATATCAGATGAATCATCGCCATGGACTGATGGAACATAGCCTGCTTTAGAGACTTCTTGCGTGATGGCAGTAATGTCCGATAGGGATGTTGCATGTCTGTTATGTGCAATGGCGTAGATCCCGCCAGGCAACTTGGGTCCGCCAAACTTTGAGTTATCAGAGCCTGAGGTATGAAAGTATTGTAAGATGATAAACATTCCAAACTGCACTGTGGTAAAGTGATCAACACTCACCTCGTCCATCAACACACTTTAGAATACCACTGGATTTTGTTGGAACCATATGTTTGGAGACCTCATCTTGACTTACTTGTGAAGCACTCCATCCTCTGGACGCAAGTGCATTGCAAATATCCAAAGGAGTAAGGGGCTTGGGAGGCGAAGGCACAATGATCTTGGCAATCTTGGGTCCTCCAAGCATCTCTACAGTTGCCGCAGCTCCTATGAGGAACTTAGGAATGTCAAGATTGAACTTGCCGCCGATCCATGCGTCCACCACAAAGCGTTGGTCGTTCTCATCTGGCTCAATGGTAGTGTTTGGACACAGGTTAATGTAGACAACCTTCTCAGTATGTTTGCCATGATGCATCTCGATGACACCTCCAGCATCTTTTACTGCCTTGGCACCTTGATCAGCATCAAACTCGGGCCTTGGGTATCCCATGTCGTCAAACCTGCCGGTTAGCCAAAGCTTGAAGAAGCCGCATCCAAGCATATCAGAGGAGTCATCGCCATGGACTGATGGAACAAAACCAGATGATGCAACCTCTTTTGCAATAGAAGTAACATCCGACAGCTTGGTGGCATGACGATTGTGTGCAATGGCGTAGATTCCTCCAGGCAACTTGGGCCCACCAAACTTTGAGTTATCAGATCCTGGCCGTCACAATGCAACATTAGCAATCACATTTCATCTTCTAATAACGGTGCAACTAAAATTGCAATATAAACATGAACACACCTCGACCGTCGACACACTTCAATATGCCCGTAGATTTCGTCTTGACCATGTCACCAACACTCTCATCGGTAACGATGTCGGCAGCCCATCCACGAGATTGGAGAGCTGATACAATATCGGCTGGCGTTAGTTGGGTCATGGTCTTCGTTGTGTTGGTGCAGCGAAAACGTATGTTTTTCTTTTGATTTTATGACACTGATTTCTCATTTTTACGTGGATCTGACAGCCTCTGCCCAGCTTCCGCTATAGATGATGGGAACATTCGATGAGGAAATGATGTCAGCAAGTGCCACAGGCCGTAGACAAAGTGTCAGCAAAAACAGATTTCCACAAAGGAATTAATCTGAAACTGGTATTGGTCGAGGAATTGAAATTGTGAAACGTTGGCCCAAATGACGTATGATGGGTACAAACTTGTGAGTTGAGGGAATTGATATGGAGCCAATTGTTACTTTTCGTCACAAGGACTAGTAAAGGGAGTTGAGTTGGCGGTTAGCTTTATTCTAGAAGAGGGCTTCGTGGGATTGGCCAGGGTGTTTGTTCCAGAGTGCCAAGAGTAATTATTTTGGAGACAACTTTTACTTTTCGTCACAAAGGATCTGTGTCTCGAAGGGAGTTATTAGGATGTTAGCTTCTGCTTCTGAGAGCTGGCCAGGGCGTTGGTCCAGAGTGCCCAGAGTACTAATCAGATGTTGGCTGGAGGCACAACTTCAAACTCCGACCAGCTCTTGAATTTCTTCTTCATCATCTTCTTCATCATCTTCTTCATCATCTTCTTCTTCTTCTGCTTCTTCTTCTGCTTCTTCTTCTGCTTCTTCTTCTGCTTCTTCTTCTTCTTCTTCTTCTTCTTCTTCTTCTTCTTCTTCTTCTTCTTCTTCTTATGCTACTGCTATTGCTACTGCTATTGCTACTGCTTCTTCTTCTTCTTCTTTCTGAGACTTGATGTTTTGTGTACACAAAAATCAGAGAACATGCAAACCCATCAGCTTCAAACTCAGACCAGCTCTTGAATTAGTGCACTTCTTGATCTTGGTGAGACTCTTGATGTTTTTTTTGCGAAGCCAGTTCTTTTTGATCTTCAAAGCCAGGCTGAAACTGAAAAAGCCGGTGGTTTATGTGTAGAGCTGCCAGCAACTTGATTAACACACGGTAATCTTGCTGCATCTGCTATTGAATATTAGACAGCTGATGTTGGGAGGTGGAGCCAGTTGATGTTGAGTGGGATTTGCTAGCTGCGCTGCTAGAAGTGCAGTCAGATGGGATAAATTTGATGGGCTTTGTGTAGAACTTTAATTGAATATCTGTTCTGTTCTCTGTCCTTAGAGCAACTTTATGGACTCAATGAAATAAAAGATGCTAGGTTGCAAATTCTGGTCACGGTTCCGGTCGCTCATAGGTCGGAATTCAGTCGGAACCAGGGTTTCGGTCGTTTTTGTTTTTCTTCAACTTGAAGGCAAATCAACTTCAACTTCCTTGATATTGGCTTATCTTTGAGGTACGAAGGCTCAAAATGATGTATAAGCCCTCTCCGAACGTATTAGGCCTGCTTTGCAGTGGGGGGGGGGGGGGGGGGGGGGGGGGCGTTCAAATCGGCCAATGTGTGAAGGTGCGTCAGTGAAAAACTGTCGGAGTGACAAAACCTCAATCGGAACATTCCGGGCCAAAAACTCCAGAATCAGGTACGGAACAGAAACTCCGACCGGGGTTCCTCCGGAATTTGCAACCTAGGAAAGATGATCATTGATCATTTATTGCACTGGCATTGGCTCCTGTTCCTTGTGATGCCTTTGTGGAATCATGATCATTGCCTAACATATTGTGCACACTGGTCCCTAAGACTATTTGCAGCCCTAGGAGCTAAATCCTAGTGGGTAAAAAAGCTTGCTTACACCTGGAACTTGTTAGCAGTGGGGAGTGACAGCAAGTGATAGTGGCTATTTTGACAGCTGCCATTACTGACGTGTCGGAAATTGGTCAGAGAGTTCCATAGGTATGTAGGAATAGGTACATAAAAAGTCGTAAGATTAAGATCGTTTGAGAACGTTGGTAGTTTCTTGAAAAATGGCAGGTGCCGACACATGCGTAGGAATTAGTATTAATGATTTTACCCACTAGGATCCGTTTTACCCACCAGTGGCTAAATCAGCCCTTTTTAGCCACTGGGAGGAAGAAAAAATCTGAGCAGCTAAATTTCTCATCCCCACTAAGCCGTTTACCCATTGGGTTGTATGCACACTTTTTGTACTTAGTGGGTAAAATCTGGACTCACAACCCAACTCGCCCATCCCCACTAGGATTTAGCTCCCAGGGCTGCAAATAGTCTAAGGTTCTGGGATAGAGTGAGTAGAGTGTAGTAATAAACCATGATCATGGGCAGGAAGTCATTTTCATTTTGAGAGTGGGTGTGGACTAATACTTCACAAAAGATGCATTTTCCATCTCAGCAGTAAGTCTAATATGAATATTATGTTCCTCCATCTTGTGTTCTCACCCTTCAGTTATTCCCTTGATGTCGGAGTAGTGACGCAATCTTATCTACATTCTACGTAATCAAGTCGTGAAACGACATTTTATACGATTAGGTATCCGATACCAAAGATACCGCGCAGCACTCCTCCTTCTCTTCCACTCTTTCTGCTTCCCGAAGTTTCGAACCTAGACGTACGTGTCTACCTAGACTCAGAAATATATCTTGCAGCGATTTATTAGCCTACCAGATCTGAAGTGATCAAATGCAATATTCATAATATTATCGGTTATTATTCATTAATCTAGATACTTCCTGACCTTTGAAAGATACCTATCCATCATTCTCCCGCCACTGACGGAAGGTGAAGTGAAAAATACACATACCTACCAAACGCAACAAAAAACTAACTGAGAAACCAAAACCAACACGCCATGTTGTTGTTGCCGGACGTCCGGAAGGCAACCATGAAGCCCGGATCGCTCCGGTCCAGCCATGTCAAAGAAGGAGGCGTTGACTTGGTTGCAACTATCTATTAGTGCTCAATTCTAATAAATTCATAAACTACTCTGTCAATTGGTACAATAGAACATCAGTTTCATTGCATCACAAATACGTTTCACTTCATCTCAACTCATCGACACCAACACACTACACCATGGTCCTCAAACGCACCAAACAAGTCACCGAATCCTCCGTCGACCTAACCACCCTCATCAAACCCTCCACCTCCATCCCCAACCTCGCCTCCATCGCCGACGAAGACACCCCATCCTGCCTCGACCTCTACGGCCCCTACCCCTCCTCCATTCCCGTCCCCACCATCTCCAAAGATGGCAAGTCTGCCCCTTCGGACGTCGTATCCTCAGCTAAAACCATGTGGGATCTCTCTTCTCATCCCGATCATCGTGACGTCGGCACTCCTGACGAATGGATACCCCGTCACGGCTCTCTCGTGAGATTGACGGGTCGTCATCCCTTCAATGTCGAGCCTCCACTAAGTGTCCATCGAGAATATAAATTCATAACGCCCGCGTGTCTCCACTATGTGAGAAATCACGGCGCTGTACCCAATCTATCATGGGAATCACACACCCTATCCATCGGTGGTTCAAACAAGTTGGTACCACGTCCTTATGAAATTGGTATGGATGAATTGGCGGGTATGACACCCAGGGAATTACCAGTGACACTTGTGTGTGCGGGAAATAGGAGGAAGGAACAGAATATGATACGGCAGACGATTGGATTTAATTGGGGTGCTGGTGGTGTTTCGACGAATGTTTGGAGGGGGGTTATGGTTAGGGATTTGTTGTTGAAGGCTGGTGTTAGTGAGAAGGTGTGTCTGTATTTGTTTGCATGTGGACTACGTTCACTTATTGTTTTGCTGTGTCTGTTTTGTTTGTATATCTTGGTTGATTTGCTTTGTATTGTACATCTGACACTTCCACCATCCACAAACACAGAATATGGCCAACAAACACGTAGAATTCATAGGAGTAGAAGACCTCCCAAACAAAGTAGGACCAGGACCCTTCCCCGAAGAACCATGGGGTAAACTAGTCAAATACGGTACCTCTATTCCACTCTCTCGTGTTATGAACCCTGCCTATGATGTCATTGTTGCCTACGAAGCCAATGGTGAGGCATTGCAGCCGGATCATGGGTTTCCCGTGAGGTTGATTATACCTGGATATATCGGTGGACGAATGATCAAGTGGCTTGGTGCTATCAATGTTTTGGAGTATGAGACTAGGAATCATTATCATTATCATGATAATAGGATTTTGCCTCCGCATGTTACTGCTGAGGAGAGTTTGACGGGTGGTTGGTGGTATAAGGTGAGAGTGATATGGTGAATGGTATCTTGTTGATGGAATAAGGTGCAAATGATGATGAGTGTATGCATGGAACTCACCACAACTTGTCTATCTCGACTTCACTCATCACTATAGCCAGAATACATTTTCAATGAGCTAAACATCAACTCAGCCATGGTAGCACCCGTCCACAACGAAACACTCGACCTAGTCTCCAGCATGGGCACATCGTACCCAATCACAGGCTACGCCTACACCGGAGGAGGACGCCGCATCACCCGCTGCGAAGTCACCACCGACGGCGGCACCCACTGGCACGTTGCCAAACTCAATCAAATCGAACGTCCCAACGACTACGGGATGTATTGGTGTTGGGTCTGGTGGGAGTATGATTTGCCTGTGGCTGAATTGGTGGGTGCCAAGGAGATTTGGTGCAGGGCTTGGGATGAGGCGTCGAATCCTCAGCCGAATGACCCTACCTGGAATTTGATGGGGATGGGAAACAACCAGGTGTTTCGGATTAAGGTTCATTTGGATAAGGTGGATGGGAAGCATTGCTTTAGGTTTGAGCATCCTACTCAGCCTGGACAGCAGGAGGGTGGATGGATGACGCGTTTGGCGGATAAGCCTGAGAGTGCTGGGTTTGGCAAGTTGTTGGAGCAAGGTCAAGCTGCTCCGAAGGTTGAGGCTGCACCTCCTGTTGCCAAGCCGGCGGATGGCAAGACCAAGCTTATTAGGATGGAAGAGGTTCGCAAGCATAACAAGGAAGAGGATGTGTGGATTGTTGTGAACAACAAGGTGTACGATTGCACTGAGTATTTGGATCTTCATCCTGGTGGTGCCGACTCGATTCTCATCAATGCTGGCGAAGACGCTACGGAAGACTTTGTGGCCATTCACTCCACCAAGGCTACCAAGATGTTGGACAAGTTCTACATTGGCGACTTGGATCTAGCCTCTTTGGATGACGGTGAAGAAAAGAAGGAGGAAGTAGCCGAGCGCATCTGTCCCAAGACTGGAAGGCTTGTTGCTTTGGATCCCAAACACAAGCAGGCGTTTGTCCTTCAAGAAAAGACTGTGCTTTCACGCGACTCTTTTGAGTTAAACTTTGCCTTGCAATCACACGAGCATGTACTTGGTCTTCCTACTGGAAAGCACATCTTCTTGACTGCTGATGTCAATGGCGAGTTGGTCATGCGCCGATACACACCCATCACGTCAGATTATGATGTTGGCCACGTCAAGTTTGTCATCAAGGCTTATCCTCCATGTGAACGATTCCCAATGGGTGGCAAGTTCTCTCAGCATCTTGACTCTCTTAAAATTGGTGACACTGTTGATATGCGTGGGCCTGTTGGCGAGTTTGATTACCGTGAGTGTATATATTTTAGGATCTTAAAACACCCATCCTTCACATTCAGGTGCTCATATCTACCATCCCTTTCCCGAACCCATTTCAGATGGCAATGGAAAGTTCCTCATGGAGCACAATGAATGCTTTGCCACCCACTTCAACATGATTGCTGGTGGAACCGGTATCACTCCTGTCATGCAAATTGCTGCTGAGATCCTCCGCAACCCTGAAGACAAGACTGTCATCTCTCTAGTGTTTGGTGCCCGTGAAGAAGGCGACATCCTCTGCAGATCAACTCTTGACAAATGGGCGGCAGAACATCCTGATAGGTTCAAGGTCCGCTACATTCTCTCGGACAATGCTCCACCTGGCTGGAAAGAATCTGGACATTCTGTTGGATTTGTTGGCAAGGAACTGTTTGAAGAAGTGTTGTTCCCTGCTGGAGATAATGTGTACAATTTGATGTGCGGTCCACCAATCATGCTTGACAGGGGATGCACTCCCAACTTGCATGCTCTGAACCACAAGGAAGAGAACATCTTTTCCTTCTAAGCCATGCGATGATCAGCATGGCCTACCTCCTGTATATATGAGCTCGGTTGAGTCTCTAGCGCAGTTTTTGTTTCAGCACTGCACAGTTGATCTGATAGATTGATCGGATTACATCTAAATTTTGATTGGTATCCTAAGAGCCCACTTTAACACTAACGAAACAACTTAACAGATGTGTATTGGTGGTGTTGCATATTATTGTATTGTTCTCTAAAGTAGAAAAGAAGAAGCAGTATGTGGTGCTGATCATCTTCTAGCCACTAAAACAATGTACCCAGTACACTTTCATCTCTTTATCCACCCGGTTAGAAGCTGAGTAGAAAAAATGTGACGCGTGTTTAATGTGACATCATGTTACATCACATCTCAAGGAATCAAATCAAAGCTCATTTCCAAACTCAGTAATTGTCTGTCATTGTGCATGTTCATTATTTGCAGCATGAAAATCAATGCTTCTTTACAATCGTTATTTTGTGCGGTAGTGCTTGGAGTGAACCAGAGCAATGGCTTCTTAGCTTCTGTATCAATTGTGAGGAGACAAATGATAACTCTCAATGCACACGGGCCTCAAGAGAATGGAGGTGTGTTTGGCTTTCAAGACCGGCCACTGCTTAAAAAGTTTGGCCAAGATATCCATAGGCGGGTCATGGACTCTGCCCAAGGTCGACATCGGAAAGGCAAAATCGGTGCATATACATCCAAAGAAATTATTCCACGTCTTGATATGCAATGTAGCACCGCTGCTTACGGTCTTAATGATTTATCTATTGCATCTCGTCAAGAAATACGCGAAGCCTTTTCAGAGAGCGAGAATACCTTCAATTCAAGGCTTCATGGCAGATCATCAGGCTCTGGATGTGTCATTATACGCCTTCAGGGGGAAGATGCAGTGGCGATGCACAAGTTAGTGAACTATGCAGACAGATTCTTTGATCAAGTTGATAGTATAGAGGGGAAGGAAGTGGCAGATGTTGGTGTTTTTCGTGTGGCGAATCATGTCTATGTCGGCTTTGACGAAAATGTTAATGATGGAAAGATGCAATTCCTCGACACGAGAATATTCAGTGGTACTGAAGGAGGCGGACATAATGCAATGTTATTACCTATTGAACTGCAAAAACTAATGGGAAGTGCTAGTATGAATGATGCGCATAATGGAATGAATACCCTTTTTGACATCGGGTCTCAGATTACGTCCGCTGTACTTCGAATGCCCTCCAAATCTGCAAATAAACTGATCGATGATGGCACCTCTGTTGATGATACTACACGTGTGCTGGCGAACAAAGTGTCTAACTCATACCATCGACTGATACGTTATTTGAAACCCGATGAAAATGCAACCGGTGCTGCTTTTGAACCTCATGTGGACTCTTCTTTCTTGACAATGATACCAATGCCAAAACTGCCTGGATTGGAGATTTGGTGCCCGTCGAGATCAACTACAGATGATGGCAGCAGAGAGTGGGGCGAATGGGTCCAACCGACATTGCAGGCAGATGAACAGTTGAATGATGGCAACGCGTACATTATTGTCATGGCAGGGCATTTCCTTGAACTGACATCCGATGGCAAAGTTCCAACATGCATTCACCGGGTCATTCCTCCATCAAACAAGAATACAGGTATGTATCAACCGAGAATAAGTGGGCCATTATTTTTGCGTCCACGTATTGGAGAGGATGCATTGCTAGATGTAGACAATGATCTTAAGCTGGAATCTGACAAGTCCAGTACCGAGCCAATGACAAATGGTCTCTATCACGAGAAGGGGCTATTGGATGAATGTGACAAGATGCACCTATGGTCTGCACATGATGTAATCAAGAGCTGATGTAATGCAGCTTCAAACGAATAATATAATAACGAGATATGCTGCAATGACGCCAAGTAGAGCCAAGTAGCCTGGCACATCTTTCAATCAAACGAGAGGGCACACCCTTACTTTATATGAATATATGTTTGCCTACAAAGCTCTTCAAAAGAAGTGCTTCAGCCATACAGTAGCGGTGTTTGATATGTGAATATGAAATATGTCACTGACATGTGATTTCAAGCCAGCAAAATACTAGCCAGTTACAACCTGCGACGACCTTCTGATATATCTATGTCATAGCGGAGAAAGGTGTATAACAGATGTGAAAACATCTCGGCTTCATTGGTATCCACCCTGTCAAAAGTTGGATTCTTCAAATGTTTGCTGAAATGACTGGCGAATGCTCCCCAAAGTACCGGGCATGACTCTGATGTGAATGGGCCTTTGGTGGGCCGAGGCAGAACACAAGAATTATTTCGAATCGCCATCGAGCACAACATCATGTGTGTTTCTTTTAATAGGAAGGCACGCTGATACAAGTTTGATGAGGTCGAAATCATCCCAGCCTAAGAGTCTGCTTCTCTTTTGTCTTGAACAACATTTCTACACGAGAGAGCACATCCTTCTATCAAGAACTTTAATAGGCTCATGACATCGTAGGTTTTTTTAGCTTCCATGGAGCCCAAGTTTTCCAATTCTTCAATCTCGCCAATGTATGTATTCAAAATTTCGCGGCAAGCTGCTAAGTTCAAGTGACCATCCATCTCGAACTCCCGAAACCATGCGGCAAGGTAGACAAATATACCATTCCTTTTGTAATCAGAATTCCTCCCACGGATAGCAATCTCCAAATCTCCATGATTGTTTGCAGGATCTATGCATCTATAGAAGGCTGAGAACTCTTCAGGATTCATGTGTGGTAGGTGCAGTTCTCCTGACGATGAAGCTACCAAGGAATCAAGCTTTTCAGATGCAAGTGAAAGTAAAGTGAAAGTATCACACCAAAACACTGGAATATCTTCAAGTTGGCACCACTACCCACATACCGCCAAGTCTGGTTCGCAGGATTGAACTCTCTCGACCGGCGTCGCCTCTTGTTCAGAATCTTCAGAACGATTCCACATATCCATAACATCATCTTCAGAGCCATTGTCATCGGCTCCCTTCTTTGGTTCCCACACCATATGTATCGTATTGTCTCCAACGTGTTTATATCTGCGATCAAAATAACCCAGCTCATGACATCCTTCCCCTTGAAATGACAAAGGTCCGTCAAAGATAACCCTATGGATATCAGCCAACGCAACTTTCTTCCCCGACTCTCCAATTTTGACAGAACTTATTTCGTGCCAATACTCTTCATCAGAATTGCTATTGGTTTTCACGTAACACGGTTCATTTGTTCCAATGAATTTCGATGTTGCATCTTTCAATTGTGACTTCGTGGCCTCGTGATAGCGTTGCAGACCAAGGTACAATACTTGAGCAAACATTTGGCCGCTGTTCATCTCGTCAAGTGAGTACGGTGTCATTCTCTTGGTGTCATGTCAATACACGAAGTGATTTGATCCCATAAATTCTGGCAATTTGAGGGCTTGTATATAGTCTGACTAGCATCAGAATCATCACCACGTCGAGGTTTCTTATTAGACTTTTTGTTGTGTCGGACAACTTTTTTGTATCGGTCGAAAGAATTGAAGTAGCTCCTGCACAAATGCAAGGTCAATGTTATCTGTATCACCCCGCCCCCATAAAAACTGTCCTAGCAAATCACCAATTTTCAGTTTAGCTATTATCTTGACAGTATTCAAATCATATTTGATTGAAAAGGTCAACAGATCCATGGTCCTCGCCTTTTGTTGCTCAAGTAGCGACTTGTCAGCCCAAAAATCATACTTTCTTTCACTAGAATACAAGATTTTATCACATGATTTGAGATAGCTGCTCATCTGCAGCTCGTGAAACCAAGGAGCCAACTTCATTACCCTTTTTACATTCAACAAGGCACCGGCCTCCTTCTCTTTGTGACGTTTTTCATCAAAGTTGGAGTAGTAGTCCTCGCAAGATCGTTGGGCCGAAAGCGAGCCGCTGTAGCCAGATCAATACACTGCAGAAGTAGTTTGCATTCAGAAGTATGTTTCGTTGGGAACTCGATTCGTCGGCTGCTGCTCTCGTTCATCCCCGAGCTTAGCATTGCATCGAGTACGGGCGATGCGTGCGCTAGAAGAGCTGCATATGTTTGAAATTCGCGCTTGCTGCGTCCGGGCCTACTAGGACTGTGACGTCCGGAGACTGGCATTTGATTGTCTTTACGGAGCTCATTGGGAGATCAAGCAAGGATGAGAGGAGGACGGAAGGGAAGAAATCGCGATGACATTTACCTGTGCGTCTTACTGTTGTTCATTGGTCAGAACTATATTATTCATGTCATCGGAAGGTAAAAGATAGAGATCAAGACGCCATCAACGCCATCAACAGCTCACAAATCAGATGCTCAATTTTCATTGGCGTTTAGCCAGGGCGACGGGTGGCAGACATCACTCATGCATTACATCTTCTCATTCACATGATGTTCGAAACGGTAGCACTTTAGGAAGAACCAGCTCATCAGCACTCTTTCGGCCAACATTAGATCGACATCATTTGATGTTTCATCTTCCATCCGATCCATCATCACATCGAACCTTTGCCGTAAAGAGCAATAAGAAGGGACTGGCCACGAAAAATCTCAGCAAGAAGGTGACATCCACGAAGAGCAATCCAAAAATGGCAGCTCCCGCGAGGTATTATCCCAGCAAGAAGGCACCAGCCAAGAAACTTAATGCCATCAAAGAAAATACCAAGGATAAAAAAGCAGACAGCCGCAGTAATTTTGGAAACATCAACGGCATCTTCCGATGTTGTGCTAATCAAGACAAGGTGAACGATCTGCATTCCTCTGAAATCATTAAACTGTGGTCGTCTATTCCACGCCTGCTTAAAAAGGAGAGGGCCGTACATGACAAAGAGGAGCATGTCGTCGATCTATCGCAAAAGATACAGTGTGTAGCTTGGTTAATGGAACGTACAGCTGGCATCATTGATGAGTGTAATCAAAGTGAATTGACGGATATTATTCTACATTTGGGTAAGACTGTAGACGAAGTGCAGAATGCAGGAGAAGAAAGTAGTATGTATCACAATGTATTTCACGAGTTATTCTTTGGCAATAAGCACCCTCATTTCGGTGAGTTCGATGAAGAATTGCTCAAGCCTTTCGTTGTAGCTGCAAGAGGTAGATTGTCACTGTCCCATCCACGAGACTTGACTCGTCTGTCACAGGCTTTTGCAATGATGGGGCATGATCCACAATTTGAAGACGGCGCAACTCTTCTTGGAGAGACTGCATTCGAAACAATGATACAAGTTGATGAGTTTAGTCCAAAGGTCGCAGCTGACATACTGCATGCTTTTGCCAAGATGAAGTTGCCAGTCAATGACCTTTTGTTCCAATCAGTTGGAGATTCCATTGCCGAGAGAGATGGATTGAATGTATTGCCTCCATCGACCATCGCGCAGATAGTAACAGCATATGCAACAAGTCAAATACCGCACCAGAAACTCTTTGATAAAATGGGTGATTCAATCTGCGGCAGAGATGATTTGGCGTCATTCAAGCCCTCTGAATTATCTGCAGTTCTTCGTTCGTATGCATCACTGAATCAGGCAAACTCTGCCATGTTTCAAAAGTTCGGTGACAATATAGTAGCATCAAAAGATCTGGGAATCATGCGCAAATTTCAGCCAAGCGATCTCATCAGTACACTCTGGTCATTCACCAATCTAAAGGAATCGCATCCTGTCCTTTTTGCCAAGATTGCAGATGCAATACTGAAACTGAATAGGAATGCGCTCTCATCGGAGGAGTTAGCAACTGCAGTATGGGCTTATGCTGCTGAGTTTGAGAGGAATGACTTCGTCTGGAACTCCAGTTTCAGTTGTAAAAGTCTCTTCAAGAAACTTGGAGATATCTTGGCATTCAGAGACTTGACAAGCTGCAGTCCTGATTCGATAAACAATGCAATTTGGGCTTATGCGACATGCAACATTTCACACTCTATCTTGTTTGAAAAGATTGGTGATGCTTCTGCAGCTAGGGATGATTTGGCACCATTTGCTCCTAACATAGTATGGGCGTACGCAACTCTCGATGAGTCACATCCTGTTTTATCAGATCCAAGAAAGGTTATGTGTCACCATGATTTTCTGGCAGACATGAGCACCGTGGACTTGGCAAAGACTTTATTCCCTAATGAGCAAGATTCAGAACTTTTTGTGGAGGTTGCTGACCATTTAGCAAATCGGGATGACTTGTATTCACTTGGTCCACAATCTCTATTGAATCTGCTGGTTGCATGCACGAACATCAAACCTGCTCATTCTGCATTGTTGCAATCGGTTGGAGACACTCTGACATCTCAAAATGACTCTACCTCTTTTGATGCTAAGTTTTTGTCAAAGATTGTCTGGACATTCACAGCTTCTGATGAGAACCACCCACGTCTGTTCAAAAGTATCGGAGACGTGTTCATAAAGATTGGAAGCTCAACATCAGAATTAGATGCCGATGATTGTGTTTGTCTAATGTGGGCGTGCGCCGCAGCAAATACCTCGCACTCAAATGTTTTTGCCGAGATAAGAACATCCATCGCCGCGAGAGAGAGTGACAAATATCAGGTTTTGATGAATGAGCTTGGAGACATACTCATGGAGTCAAAAGAATTATCTGCTCTTGACTCTCCACGTCTTGTGAATCTGGTATGTGCGGTGTCAGCTATCAACAAATCTCAACTGTCTTCATTGAAGAAAATGGGTGACCTTCTTGCTTCGCGTGACGACTTGACCGCAGTATCAACACAAGCTCTTTCTAATCTCTTAGGGTTTTATGCCAACGCAGACTCGCATCATCCTCTGCTCTTTCAGAAAGTAGGAGATGTGCTAGCTTTACGGGACGATGTATCAACCTCCCACGAAGTCGGGTCTAGGATTATCTCTTCGTATACTAAACATCCAGCTAAACCACACATTGGCTTGTTTAAAAGGATTGGAGAAGCTTTAAAACATGATGTGGATAAGAATTCGTCAACAATGTCAGATGTGATTCTTTTGGATTTGCTACTGGCACTCTCAGCTGCAAAGTCTACATGGCCCGGACTGCTTCAATCTATTGGAGATATATTATCATCTCGTGATGTGGACACCAAGATCATCAAACCTCGCCTGACAAACATTCTGTTTGCATATACCAATGCAGGCGTATCGCATCCCGGCCTTTTTCGTAAACTGGCTGCATCTAACCCATCTGTCTTTGACCTGGCCCAGGCAGTAAATGAAGGGTTTATGCCTCGAGTCCTCCTCGGGTTAGCATCTGCATTTGCACCGGCAGACCAAAAGCTTTTAAGACACGACAAGACCGATCTATTCAAGGTCATTGGCGATGCCGCAGTTGACCATTACAGAGATATAAGTATCGTACCACAATTCTCCGTTGAAGATGTCACAAAAATAGTCGCTGCCTTTGGCCATGCAAAGGTCAGTGAAGCTGTTCATATTCATAGTTGATGTGCGACATGTTATCTAATTGTCCTCTTAGGTTCGTCATTCTGCTCTTTTCCAACTGATTGGAGATGCACTCATTGAAACGGAAGATGCCACTTCGTTGACACACAAACAAATTTGGCGTTTGGTATCAGGTTATACCGAAACAAATAAGCTCCATGCCAAGCTTTTCCATAGGATTTCAGAAAGTATACAGAATCTTGGAGGCATTCAAACATTCGATCACATTGCTTACATTGTAAGGGCATTCGTCATTCAAAACGTAGATTTGCCTCTGGAATTCAATGACCATCTTGTTAGCGCAGTGAAGAAGCTAGAATCACCAAAGCTGAGGAGTTTGCATTTATGGTAAGTCACGAAGGCATAATTCTCTATTGAAGGCGTATCAAGATAGTTGATGGAAAGCCAAATCTTGCTCACTCTCATCCCAATTGAAATTCTCGAAGGCATCTGTGGAGGCAAGGAGAAAGGAAAGAATCCGGACTTCCCGAACAACTTCAAGAGCTCTGTCGAGAGGCATTTATCAGCACAGATTCTCATCACATCTACTCTGGCTTTCATAATGAAGTAAATCGGCATTTGGAGCAGATGGGTCTCGAGCAAGAGAATGAATTCCGAAGCAAAAGCGGGTATTCAATTGATATCTTAGTGAAGGTCAGCGACACTGAGGTGATTGGTTTGGAAGTTGACGGACCTCATCACTTTGAACGTGCCAACCCAAACGATGCAAATTCCACCTACTTTGAAGGAGCTGCATTCATCGCTACTGGACGCAAACCGACTGCAAGAACTATGCTGAGACGAAGACTTATCCCTTGCAATGATCATATTCCACTTGTATCTATACCTTACTGGGAATGGGCCGATCTTAAAGGAAGAGAGCAGAAACAGCAGTACTTGCGGTCGTTACTCGGTCTGGACAAGAAATAACAGGCTCTTGACCTATTTCTTTGCAGCTTCACGCGCCTTCTTCCTTAGCTCGGCCATCTCAAACAGGGAGAGAATGTTTGGTACACAACCGCACGCGCATCTGGGTGGATGACTTGGAAGAGGAAGACTAGTTGTTGATGCATCAGGTTTTGCGGCTCTTTTCAGCCTTAATCTTCCGCCAACTGCAAGGTGATCACTAGGCCAGATGTCGCTTGGGATTAAATGTCCTTTGGGGAGCTCCAACGTATTCATATCTCTAAATGAGGTTGGTATATTCAATCTGGCCAGTTGCTCAAATTGCTCATCATACAGGACATAATCCAGCAGCCCCACAAATTCTGAAGTGATGTTGGAAAAAGGTAACACCTCTCCTGGACATGTGCTATTTGCACTCGTAGAATAAGCACTGCAAAGATCAAATGGATTTGCCAACTTTTCTTCTCTTAACCATTCAATAACGGCCAGATCAGTCTCTCTGATATGGGCAGATTCTGTTGTGCATTCACGCTCTTTATTCACATCCACAAAACGAAATGCACCCATAACTTCTTTGCCTGTATCACCATCAAGTAAGCCATCATTCTTTATCCTAACTCCACCACGCAAGCATAGTCTAAATAGCTTAGTAGCCTGTTCAAACACCCGAGATGCAGAAGATGATGGCCTATCATCCCACCAATAACCTTGAGAACAATTGTCGCATTTGAACACTTCCATCTCTTCTTTGGCATTGACCAAGTCAGGCGCTCCGTGCTCAGTGAAGATTCGTCGCTTCTCCTCATCAGTAGATACACGGTTTATGTTCCCATTGCACACTACGCATCGAGTAAGAAATGTACATGGTGAAAGTTCAACCCCGTGTGTACGTAATAGACGTGGCAATGCCTCCTCGAGATGTCGAATGGATTTAGGATCTAACAAGTAAGCCCCAGGTGGACAGTCTTTGCGCAGAAGAAGCTTGTAAGATGTCGTAAGGAGAGTGCGTCCTTGCTGTTTGCAGTGATCAAAAAGTGCTCTGTATATGCCACGTGGTGAACGATCAAGGTTCAATAATTGAAGGTAGTGAGGGAATGGAATAGTCGACGGATAGCTCACCAGAAACCAGATAACACTTACATGGTCTGCCCCGTTGTTCGCTCCTTCTCTTCCTCGTCAGTTTCCAACATAGCATCAATCCCAAGTATCCTAAGCCATCGTGTAAATCGGTTCAGAGTAAAGTCCAACATATATTTCACACTAGGTGTAGGTGTCGTGTGTGTATAATCCTGTGGACTGATGTGATTGTTCGCTCTTCGTGCTGCCAGTGTTGTTTGAAGCTCACTGTAGTTGCTATTGATGTCCGATGCAGTTTTGCTTTTATCTTGACTTGTATTTGGAGCTATGAACTGGCAGAATTGAAACTGCTCTTCCAATCCAGTTATTCCATTATGCACATCAGTATCACATGCAACATCGTGTTCGGATATTTCGGCAGTGCCATTCTCAACATCACCAAACGAAGATTTAACAGCATCTTGTCCATCCAATCGGTCATCGGCATCTTCACAATATATAATCTCATCATCGGCACTCCAAAAGTAATTCCAGGGAGCTACACTTTGCGCATTGACATTCCCCTTGACAAAATATTGATGAACGATACTCCCAGGCTTGGAGTTCATATCACCACATATCACTGTAGGTATCCTTTCACCTTGTCCTGAATTTCGCAAAGACATGGCATGTGCTCTATCCATGAGATACTTCGCCTGGCATAACTTAACATATTCATATCCTGGATGCCAGTAAAGATGGACCGATGCCACTAGTATTGATTGTTTGTCAGTACCACTGGTCGAGATATTTTCTAATTGAGCCAATATAGCACAGTTTCTTCGCAGAAAAGAGTGCACCATGCCAGTCAGTTCGGAGTTGGTTCTGTTTGGTTTAATATTGTTGAATGTAGTGCCATCTTTCAGCTTCGTCTCTTGATCTGCATTAGCACATAGAGTAGCCAAATCATCGAACTTGATGACTTCATAACCTACAAGCCTAAATTTCTTCTTGTCAAATACAACAGCGCAGCAATCTTTTCTTTGATCTGCAGGAGTATGAACTACTTCGTACCCCCACGATTTTAATGCTGGAAGTATTTCTTCATCATCCGCTAGAAGATCAAGCTCTTGAAGTGCCAATATATCCCATTTGCTAGTATGATGCGCTGATGATGGATCACAAAAGCGTTTCAATGTATCGACCAGCAACTTTCTTCTATTATTCTTATCAAATGCCACCTCAGCGTAAGCTGTTGGCAATCCAGGATGTGATCGCGGTGTCAGATACGATTCTGCAAGTACATTGAATGATACAATGTTGAATTCAATAGAGTCTGATGATGGTGGTGGCGAGGCTGATTCGGTTGGTATGGGCCTCATATGAAGCCTGTCGACCCATGTTGTTGTCGCGGAGGACGCCATCGTTGATGCGGAGATGGACGGGTCTAACAGGAATTATTGTAGTAGACGGGTAGGTTTTGGATATACCTTTTAGGTGTCAAAGTATACAAGGGGGAATATCAGTCTAAAGTATTAAGACATTGAAAGGTCTAGATAAAGTAAGAAAAAGCTAGTAAGACGATTTTTTTTCACTAAGACATTTACCAACTACGCAACACAAAACATGTAAAATTACTCAGTCTCTCCACCTCTCTTCTTGTGGGTGTACTTCACAACAGTAGTCCACTTCATCATTGCAACTACTCTAGCCCTTCCTTGCGGTGTATTAGCTGGAACTATATCAAGTATTGCCTTCTCACCATGGAAGATGCATGTGTTTGCCTCCGCAAGACTCGTGTGCTGTTCGGGGGTGTGGCCACTTTCAGCTGCTGCTTTGTCCACCATATTCATCAACTTCCTCAACTCATACAAACGAGTGCTGCCACCTTTGCCCAAATAATCAACATCCAATTTGGTAACATACTTCATTGGTGGTATATTATTTGCCTCATCTCCACAGTGATGCCAGTATTGATAGATAGCCTGAAAGGAAATCTTGGGCAATACCCAAGAAGGCGGTACACGGCAAGACTTTCCATCAGGGTGGTTGTACTGTCGATGCAAGCAAGCCATAGATCGTGCATTTGTTGCATTATTACCATCGGCATCGGCAGAAGCAGTAGATTGTATGGACGGGGCCCGTAAGCTTGCAAGATCAGCAGCCATAGCCGGCATCACTGGACCATTCTCGACTGCTCTTGCAATCTGATCCAATGAAAGTGGCCCTGCCATTTGACGCTTGTCGAGTAAGTCCTCAATCATCTTTGCAGTCTTGGCTTCAACATGGAGACAATAACCAATATCCAACTTAGTAAATCGTTTAAACTACCTAATCGAGACAGCAACGGACAAACGCCTTTCTTTTGACATGGGGAGGCAAGCCAGAGGCAGGCTTGAAATAGGTGTAGTGGCTCTCCCATGGCATAGCAACGGCGACGTGCTGTTTGAGAGCCAAGATTGCTGGGTTGGTGAACAGTGGAGACATACGAATCTTCGCTGAAGGTGGTAGGATTGGACGAGGGTCCGAGGGATAGATGGGCTTGGAGTAGCTTTCTAAATGCAAGAGATGGCTTGCCAATCCGATGCGTAGTAGTCGTTGGATGGTAGGGAAAGCTTGTAGATTCTCCAACCCAAAAATGCTCTGCAGGGCAATGGTGACTTGATGATCCACCACCTTCTGACGCTCAGCAAGTTCCGTCTCTGATACCCCTCTTTCAAGACTTTGCTCCAGATCAATTGGAACAAAATCTGGGTAAGACACGGCAAACTCGGGTGAATGTTCGGGTAGTCCCTGCAAAATGCGACCACAATACGTGTCACTTGCCTTTTCCTGTGCAATATAAACATCGCGATTCTTCCCCATTGAATGCCCACCACGTAAGCAAGCTGCTGCGCCACTTGGACCAGCTGTAGAACCAGTATTGAGCTTGCTATGGGCGCACTTGCGCCAAGAATGAACACCTATATCTTGTATGTCAAATCCAAAGTCTCTTTCAATGATTGTCTTGTGCTTCTTCTTTATCTTGTTGACAATCTCAAAGAACCGCTGGGATTGTGCCTTTATAGCACCAGGAAACAAAGCCTCTTCTGGACGAGCAATGACGGTTGGATTCATTGCAAAGTAGTGGAGCAGTGTTGACGGTAGGTCGGATGCGGCGTTCAGTGGATTGGCGTAGCAGTGTCGAGGTAGCTTTTTTATTGAATTGTCACCTGTGTGAAATAAGTAAAAGATATGTTAGCATGAGCAACTATGAAACATTTGCAATCAAAACTTACCTCTTTGCTGATCCTTTGCATGAGCAAACCTGATCTCAAGGCAATCATCGACCCACTTCATGTGTTTCGTGCAGACTTGGGATGTGCTATTGCCGCGGCATGCTAAGTTGCAAGTCAGCTTTGAAAAGGCCGCAGCAAAGATGCCATCTTCGTTGCCCTCAGCCATAAACCATTTGTTGAACTGCTCATAGAGCCCCCAAGTGAGCGGCCTGTCGCCATCCCAAAGATTTCCCTCTCCAGCCTGCGCAGCTTGATTCGTAAATCTCTTCACCCCCTCCATCGCCTCTTTCATCTCTTTCTCGAAGGCACGT
>JALLPI010000661.1:0-19615 GCA_036939935.1 Cyclotella atomus | reverse complement strand
TAGTCTGAAGGGGAAGTGGGCCAAATTTGGGCCACAGGTAGCTGGGCCACAGGAGGCAATCCTTTAAATTTTCTCATCAATCAGCTCAAGCAGAACTTTCAGAAGTAGCTATGCAGATACAGATAAGAGCAGAAGCCACCATGGATGGCTTAAACGAGCTGCTGGAATGCAGCCTTACAATCCACCGTGTGTACATTGCTACTGAAATAGATCAACCGATTTCGATCAATGTGCATCTCGATGACGTCAATTCAGTTGCTCACAAAATTATTTTCACTGAAGACGAATCATTTGACCTCGACGTGTGAAGGAGATGGAGCAGAGCTGTTAGAAACACTATTTTGTACCATCTTGAGTTCGCACGATGTGATACCAATAATGATGTAATGGCAGAAGAAAGTTGTGTTGATGCATTCTTTGCAGAGGCAAAACACAGCAAATCCATCGAGGTTGCGGTTTTTGACTTGACAATGGGGGGTATCACTGGATTACTTGATTGAGTTCATATCAAACAACATGGCCTTGAAGAACTTAAGGTTGATATCTGTGGGGCAGGTTTCAATATCAATAGAGCAAAATACTGCTTTTTCCTTATCCAGAGCGATTGCCAGTGCACAGCTGGAAATGCAACTTTGAAAATGACAAATCATTTGAGCGGATCGTAGAGGGATGTTCTAGAGTAGAGAGGCTTTATGTCAATTGTGAATACAACTCACAGTTCACTGTAGTAGCTTCTTTGCTTCAGGATCCAGCAAATGAGCTAAGAGATCTTAGTCTGAATTTAGTCTTTGGACATTTGGACGATGAAGGTGGGAGAAGTTTCAGTGAACAAGCTGTAAGAGAGATTTCAGCAAGTCTAGTTGGAAACATGCACTTGAAAAGTATATTTATTGGTGATCATTTTAACCTGCGTGGACATAGACTTGGCAGCATTGACAAGCTACTGTGTGCTGTCTCAAGTATCGAGAATATCAAATCCAACTCGAACCACACGCTTGAGAGCATTTCAATTCCTGGATATAATCTTTCGACACTTGCAGAGCAATGTTTGGAGCTCAATAAACATTGGGACAAAGCAAAAGTGGTACACAACAAGATACTACGGTTCTACTTTCTTGAAGAGTTTGATGTCTCCATTTGTCAACATGCCTCTATACTTTCTGCCAAAAGTTATGAACCAGATCAGAGGAAATGGCAAACAGTCTGCGCTATATAGACTACTGAAGTGTATTCCTGATCTATGCAATGTTTCTGAAAGAGGAACTTCTGGCTAGCCTGGAAACAAGCGGCTGAAGATGAGCTTGTCTCTGACCTCTGACAGAGTAAGAAGATGAGCTTGAGTCAAAGCTATCAGTTCGAATTAGACTCTATGAGTCCAGAGGACTAAAAGAACTAAAAGTCTGATTGATCTAAAGTCTTTCTAACAGTTCCAATCAATTCCAATTACGTTAGTACCATAACACAGTTGAAAGAGAGATTCTTTTGCTGCCATCATCTCAGATTAAAGGTGAAACAATGGCGATTCAAGAGTGTTCACCTTTAATGCTGATAAATAAATGAGTCCTCTCCTCTCTTCCTCGTAGCTATCTAGTCATGATGCCCAAATCCATCCTAAGAAAGCTCCTCACAGCCACCTCCACAACCCACCTCCCATACCTCCACACCACCATCCATCTCCGATCCGAAATAGCATTACTCCTCTGCAACATTCTCTTCATATGCGCCTCCTCCCACAACCTCTACAGAAATGCCTACCTCCAAAGTGCAGGTGACTGGAAGTATCTCGCAGCATCCTCACTGTGGTTAGGCCGTCATGTCTTTTTGCGAATTATATGCACTGCCTCCTGGATCGATGTGGGATCTGATTGTATCGGAGAGAGAAGTGTGGTCGATGGACTTGGATGGGGACGGAGACGAGATTTTCATACCTGGATGGAACAGCATACGAGTAGTCGTCAGAGTAGGCGAGGTAATAGCCAATCGTTTGTCAAGATTGTGTGCAGTTGGATCAGATGGATGATGGACATACTCTCTCCTTGGAATCTCGTGTCAAATCTAGTATATTTTATTAAACAATACTGCATGGGAGGGCAGTACTGCGATGGAAGTGCCGCGAGAGGAGTTGCATCGGCAGCTATATTGATGTATGGGACTGGAGGAGGCAGTTTTGGAGGAGTGGAGGATCAATATCACACTTCTTCCAAAACAAGTAAACATGGACATCACGGGGGGCAGCATTCTGTAGTATTCAATGAGACTACTGAGATGCACACAACTGGCATTTTATTTCTGGCAAGAGTTTGGGGCACGTCATGTGCACTTTCCTCTGCTTTGTGGTCTTTGATCCAAACCGGTGAGTTTGTTGGAGGAGAGACAATGGGTCATATGGGAGGGACCATCTGGGGTTNGGTCTTTGATCCAAACCGGTGAGTTTGTTGGAGGAGAGACAATGGGTCATATGGGAGGGACCATCTGGGGTTGGATCAAGTCATGTTTGACTGTTGGGATGCCTGGCTCCTCTTCTTCCGAACAGCAGCAGCATTCTAGCGGCCAATCTGGCGGTGGCGGCAAAAAGAATCGCAAGAAACAACAAAATCAAGGATTTATCGATCCACGTGGTTCCAACAGTGCTAGTCACATTGCATCGGATGATTCCCTAGACTGTGTCAATGGCAAATTGCAAATGATATTCCAAATCTTTCCTAACAACATCCGATCGAAAGCTCTGCACACGCAACAAATGCGAACCTCCGAAATGTTTATTGCATTGCAAAAGACATGGGAGGCGTTTCCGCCGGCCCAAATGCAAATTGCCATCCTGACATTTCTCATCCTATTGTTCGGTTGGCTGTTTTACGTGGACGATGGGTACTACTACCGCTTATTTGTCAAGAATCCGGAGGATACGCAAGTGAACAATGAATCGGTAATGCCCAACTTTGGATTCCACAGAAACAACGCCTTTTTTGATGAGCAGTATACTGTTGGGGGACCACTTTCTGCTTATTGGAGTGGACTGACCCAACCTGTCATTCCTGATATTTTCACTGTCGGCCCTCCATCATTCTTGAACTTGATATTTCGAATTGTTTCATTTGGAACTGCGGCGAGTCTGCTTTTATATGGACGAGTGCTACTTCCTATTCCAGAGTTTGTGGCTGGGACAAATGTGTTGAAGGCCGTGAGAGCGGAAGCGAGGAGTTTAGGTGCTGGAGCTACTACTAGACACAACATCAAGCAAAACAAAGACCTGCCTTGGGTTGAACGGTACAAATCAATCACTGCAGAGAATCGTTTGAGGCTATACTACAAGGTTGGTATAGTTCGTATCATCGAGAATGTTCTGCTCTGCGCCATCCTTCCTCAGACCGAAGTCGTTTGTCGAACGACTGGACATTGTGAAAGTGGTCCTCTACTTTGGGGTGCGTCTGGAGTGACTGGCATTTCCGGCTCGAGATACATCAGAGGTTCCTTCGATGCATTGATGAAAGATCCTTTTACTACCCGCGCATCTATATTGGTGGTTGCATTTTTGACAGCATTTCTGCTGCTAGCTCAAATGACTGTGATGAACCGAACATACATGGCAATTATGGGCTACATCTGCGGCGAATGGAGACTCGTTCGTGAAGATGCTGGAAATGAGAAGAACTCATTCTTTGGAAAATATGCCGCACCTCCCATTCGCAGGGTTTCCAACTCGACAATAATGCAGTGGGACCCCAAACGGCGTTATCAAAAGGGTGATCTTATAGCTTTTGACTACTGCGTCTACGAGGCAATGTCCAACTCTCCCGAAGGCCCTCCATTCGATACATATCTTAGAGCAGCTCATGATCTATTCAACGAGGAATTGGGTCATCGCAGTACCTCTCCACTTTTGACCAACACCAGCATGGGATGTTGGATTCTAGCCTCGATATTGTGCGGCACGATGTTCTTTTGGAAAAATGCAGGGTGGAACTTCATTCCGTTGATGTTAATGTCGCTTGCGTGTGCTGTGGCGGGCAGTGTGATTGCGCATTTGAGCGAAAATGCCTCGAGTGTGATAATTAATATGATTGTGGAAATCGAACAGAGTCAGTAACTAGTACGTATGTCTTAATAATAACAGAACCAGCATTGAATTACTTGTCATTCAAAAGTCATTCTAACAAAACCAGCATTATTTTACTCGTCATTCAAACATCCCAGTAGTCAACATGTGATCCACTAACATATTCATCTTTCAACAATAATTCAATCAGCTTGCCAGCCGAGTCAGCTGGATCAATCAATTTACATTCTTTCTTTGAGCTAGTAAAATAATCATGCAAGCCAGCGTCAAGAGTTGTACAGTCGGCCAATACATCAGTCATGGTTGTATCGCAGGCACCGGGTGCATAATTCAGTACTTTGAACGCAGACCTGGCTTTTTGCTCATTTTCGACATCCGTAGTCGTTGAGTTATCTTTTTGGTCATCTTTCCCAGCCATTTCTTTAGCCAGCACCGCATGAAACATGTCTCTAGCCGATTTCCCTGCACAATAGACTGCCATGGTTGCAAATGGTTCTATTGCACACAATGATGAAATGTTGACAATTCTTACGGATCTGGCAGTAGATGAAAAAGATATTGCGAACATGCTCGATAACCACATGGATGCTGTGACATTAAGATCAATTGATCTTCGAAGCTCGTCAATAGATCCATTCGCCAACAATGTTGTCGGACCGAGTGGTTCCACGCTGCCGGCATTATTGAACAGCCAGCAATGATCATAATCGTGTTGCTTCAATGGTTCAAAGATGTCATTTAGTCGAGTCGAAAGAGAGTTCAGATCAGATAAGTCTACTGCGTGACATGTAGTTGTGATGATTGTGCTTTCACCACACTTTTCCCTAACGAGCCTTACATTCTCCAGAAGCAGCTGTTCGTCGCGAGCAATCAAAACCACGTGGATTGGCATTGGTAGAGCTGTTGGCTCTTTAGTACATGCATTGGCAATGGAGATTGCGATTGCCCTGCCGATTCCTCTGGATGCTCCAGTTATGACGATGAGCGATGAATGGTTGCTCGACATGATCGGTGCGTTGATAGATGTTGATACCTAGTTGATATGGGGGAGGTGCGGGAAGGATTGCACAAAACTTATATGTGACAGGTCATCTGTCATAAAATATCTAATGGTTACCTCGAATTAAAAATCTGCGCAAATGATGCCATTGACCCATATCTATCTTCGGTCAGATCAAGTACGCGACTTCAATGGAAAAATTCTCCATTGATTTGTTCCCAAGTAATCAAGTGCTAATGTTTGACCTGAGGTAGTTTGTCGCGAGGAACAAAAGTCTAGAAATAGAAAGGCTTTCTATTAAATCTCGCGACAGTTTGACTCAGGACCAAGTTGATGTACTGCAGGAAGCAATTGAAGCCACACAACTCAAACATATTGACATAGATGCATGCACATTTGCAAATGATGGGACGCTAGAACAGTTACTCTCGGCTTGTACCAAAGTTAAGAATATGCGTGTCAGATGTGAGTTTATCTCCCATTTTTCAGCACTTTCTACACTTCTACAGGATCCGACTAACAGCCTGGAAAACATGGTTGCGTTCACACGGGCAAACAATGTTGATTGTCCCGATAGTCCTGACGGCTATGAAATCCTTCGTGAAGTTACTTTCTACACTTCTACAGGATCCGACTAACAGCCTGGAAAACATGGTTGTGTTCACACGGGCAAATAATGTTGATGGTCCAGATAGTCCTGACGGCTATGAAATCCTTCGTGAAGTTACATCTGGTCTCGCAAATAACACCAAATTGATAGGTATGAGATTGAACTGGCTGAGAGAAGAAATGACTGCTATTGGTTACAACACAACTACTTCCAAAAAATTCTACGCGAGCTGACCAGTATTGAGAGCATTTGCAACTCAAACCATGAATATAGTACGAATATGCAGGAAATGAAAACAACACATGACATGAGTTTGCAGCTTCTTAGAAGGAATTCTTTCAGACAAGGGGCATTTAGGGGTGTTGGAACTAATGGTGTCTAAACTGTAGCCAATCAAACTGTTACTTTATTGGATGTTATTTATTAGTAATTGTTAGACCTCTCGAGCTTTACTGAAGCACCTAATCGGGACTGTTTGATGGACTCATCTTGCAAGATAGTGTGGTTAATTATATTCTTAACACGAAGGGCCTAATTGGAACTGTTAGCTTTGAACCAATCTCATCTTTTAACTCTGTCAGAAACAGGCTCATCTTGATCCGCTTGTTGCCAGGCTGGCCAGAAGTTCCTCTGTCAGAAACATTGCACAGATCCGGGATACACTTTAGTAACCTATATAGTGCAAATTATTTGCCACTCCCTTCAATTTGGCCCATCACTTCAGCCAGGACAGAAAGAGGCATTTTGACAAATGGAGATACATCAAACTTTCCGACAAAGTCCCAATCAAGTCATCCATTGATAACCCCATCGTCAAGTCAATGGCGGCATCCACAATGACTGTGCTGTGTTTCGCTTCAGCAAAAAATTCATCAATGCATCGTTCTGCCGCCACTCCACGATTATTGGCATCATGCCGGACGAGATTGTGCAAAAACATTTTTCGAACAGTTCTGCCGCATCTCCTCCATGCGTCAACATCAAATGTTCTGTCGATGTAAGTATAAGTATCGCCATAAGAACCACTATCAAGTTTGACTTTGATCGAAATATGTTGATCTATATGAGTAGTGATGCGTATCAGGTTGGTTGTGGGGCTGCCTTCCAGAAGCTGGTTTGCCATCCATCGTAATGGCTGTAAATGATATTATGGTCGGTGTGTGGTCGGTAGAGGCCTGTTTTCTTTTTGACTAAACCTCCATCGTTAAAGGTACACACTATTTATTCTTCATTGTTTCACCTTCATGCGATGTAAAAGTGGCAGAAGAACGCTCCGCTCCGCTCCGCCGCTCCTCATCTTCCATCTTCCTCGCTGTTCATACCATATTCTCTCCTCCCACTTCCACATCACATAGCCTATCCTTCATCACACTTAGCGCGGCCACCCACCACGATGAGCAATGACACTGACGTGCCGTCATCAAGCTGTACCTTTGAAGAGATTGTGACTTCACCATACAAAGTTGGCCTTGAGGACGAAGTCAACCCATCTGCCAAATGTTCTGCCGATCACTTCTTTCGGCAAATATGGCAAAAGCAACCTGCGATCTTTCATACATCCCAACGTCAAGATCCAAAGTCAGGTGCGCTCTCTAATGCATTGAGCATGGCATGGAACGATGTCGCCGACCTACTGAGTCAATGCCGCCAAGGCGAATCGCAGCCGCTATATTTCCAACAGGGCAAGCCAGTCACAGATCCACACTGTCTCTACTCTTCCAATCCATTTGCAGCTTACTTGGATAGCTGTTCCGTCATTGTCAACCATGCTGATTTTCATCATCATTTGATTGCAAGCTTGTGCAACGATTTGCAAAAAACATTTCCTCATGTGTACGCTAACACATATCTTACGCCTCCTAATGGACATGCGGTAGAAGCCCATGCAGATGATAGAGATGTACTGGTGATTCAAATAATAGGACAAAAGACTTGGAAGGTATACAAGCATGTTCCAGTACAGTTCCCGTTTGAGAAAGAGCAAGTTGGAAAAAATGGTCTCGAAGTACCACCATCCATAAAAACTGCGGGATTGTGTTTTGAACAAGAAATGGTTTTGCAACCAGGTGATGTTCTTTACATGCCACGAGGTTTCGTTCACGAGGCTACAACAGAAACAATAAACTCGGGGCCTTTCATGCCAAGTTTTCATGCAACAATTGCCATAGCTACACATGATTGGTGCTTGTCAGTGGTGCTATCAGATACAATTCGCCATATGCTTAATGGTGTTGCTGATTTTAGAAAAGCTTTACCAATTGGTCTATCTCCCGAGTACAAATCCTCATCTGGTTCAATTTGTCCGAATAAACAACTTGATCAAGCAATGAGTATGATACAAAACAATGTCACAACTGAAGTGCTAGAGAGAAATCTCAAGGCAAAATATGACATGCACAACTCTCATGCAAAAGAGTGCAGAGACAAAATTATAAATGCACAATCCAAGAAGCGCAAAAGATGCGAGGAATATGTAGGATATAATGCAGCATCTCAGCTCGATCTTGATAGTGTTGTCCGAGCCAGCATTCCTGATGAAAGGGAAAGTGTCGTCATTGAAGAGGGGCAGTTGCGTGGATTAACGGTGCGCCAAGAAAATTGCACTGCACTGATGGGCATCTTGGCTGTTCTAAAACAAGATCCATCACTGCATGTAAAAGTTAGAGAATTGCGTGATATCTATGACGAGAAAGATTCTATATCCAAGTTAGACATGATATGTGACTTCACGCTGTTGTCATTTGCACGTTGCTGCGTTGAACTGGGTGCTCTAGCTCTGGTAGAATCGTTGTCAACCTTATAACAGCTTTAACTTATATACAATACTGTCATATGAATCGAACCATTGGCGAATAAACAAGCAATCCAAGGAGACAGCACGTAACCAACGTCCCGTACGAGTAAATAAATGCCCTCTTGTCATGGTATGGGTTCTTTTCCGAGATCTCCACCACCTCTTTCACCATAGATGATACCGTCGATAGAGATCCTGCAAATCCTAATCTGGCAGCTGCTAGTATATCGTATGCCAATGACCAATCTTCGTGACTATTCATATCAGTGAAGATAGCATTTATCAGACATGCTGTGACACTTGCAATGACGTTGCTAGCAAATGTGCCGATAGGGAACCACTGCCAGTTATTGGATTCCAGCTCGCCGTTGAGGGTGCCAAACTTCCATCTCATTAACGTACCTAATGGACCAACTAGGCAAGCGATCCACAGCTTTCTGTAGTAAAGTATGTTCCAATGAACATCCCCAAGTACGTACAGCACAAACAATACGGACGCAACAATCGAAGGGATGACTCTTGCAATCAAATGATGATGGGATCTCAGCGACTTATCTCTGTCATTGTCTGGAGGTGTTAAATCGACATCGAAGATATGTGGATTGGCTTTCAAATGGCACCAGGAAGCTAATGTCCTACCAGCTCGAAAAGAGCTAATGGAAATTTGCAGCCCAATCACATATCCAAATAATGCTGCTACTACTTGACTTCCAAGAACAGTACCCGTGCCATCCATCATCAGAACCATTTGTCCATTCCAACTTGATAGTGTGGTAATTGTCCCACAAAGCGCAGTCTTGAGACCCAAATGCAGCCCTTCATCGTACTGCAAAGGATGGTCATGTTCCAACCAAGGTAGCGTCGGCCAATCTTTGTGATGTCCAGTTAGAAATCCCATTATGAAACATCCAAACATGTTGGCAGGCAAATCGATAAAGAGTGCTCCCCCATGTTGGGCCGTTTTGCCGGATGCAGTAACGCAGATTCGCGATGAGAATGGAGTTAGCCAATCGTCTATTGGGGTGGTGGCGTCACAGTCACCTCCGAAGATACGTCCAAGAAACGAGCGGATAGTAATTCCATATATTGAGAAGAAGGATAGATACAGTACATTCAGCCATTCCCATTTGTGCACGTGATATATTGGCACTTGATCAGTTGGAGGATCAGAAGCAACACTATGTTCCCTGATGGCATTGATTTGATGTTCATTGGTGCGGGTGCTGGTCGGAGACGAGTTGGTAACTCCTGATTCGACCCAACAATCGGTCTTATCGTCTCGTCGTCGTGCAGCCTTATGATTGGTCATAATCAAGTTCGGCGTCCTTGATCTTTGCTTTCACAGGAATAAGTTGCACCAGAGAGGAAGCTGAGAGGACATTAAATTTCTGCAATACTAACAATCGACAATGGAGGATGAAGCGTGGCACTCCGAGGCCTCTTCAATCAACTTACGGATCATGGAAATGTCTCAAGATAGTCTAAGATACCGATTTTGACGATATATAAATCTACAACGCTTAGGATCTATCACTAACCGAAAACACCGTTGAAATCGTCTCGACAAGACGAATCCAACGGTGTGCTGGTTGAATACAGGGCTTAATCGGAACATAAAGATACCCGGATACCTTGGGCATCTTGATCTGAAACAATCGCGCTCTTATACTCCGCAGTTCACGGTATCTAGGATATTTCTTACTTCGACTTACTTGCACCAAGCCTAGAGATTCAACGAAGGAAGACTCGACACTTAGATAGCGAGGGAGAGATGGATTTGGGAATGTCATTTGGCGGGAGAAATCACGAGAATTTTTTAAAGGAGAATCTCGCCCAATTTCTAGAGAATCTCATCTCTCAACATGATGTCTGGTGCTACACATTGTATCACACCAAGTCTGCAAGTGAACAGCACAGTCCATATTTCTTTTCTTGTTTCTCTAGAAGGCAATGCATCTCTCATCTCTTGGAGAGTCTCTCTATAGCAGCCTACATATTTTACTCTCTGTTCGTCTGTGGACAAATCAATGACATAAGCAAAATTTGCAACAACACATGTCATTTCCACAAATAATAATCCATCGTGTTGTTAGATAGGCTTTCAGAATCCCAAGTGATTCATTTTCAATGGTGATATTACCAGTATAAACAATGCCGGTATGAAGGCTCGACAACAACTGCCCACGTTTACAACCTGGCACGTTTTGCTAGCAAAAGTCTTTCTAACTAGTACAATAGTTGAAGCAACAAATACTTTAAGAATTAAATTCTGCTTGTAATTCATTATGTTCCTTGTTGGAAAAAAGGTCACAGGTCCATCAATGACAGTAGACAGTCTCAAGTATGATATGTTAGAGGCAATTATCCTCAAGGGTCACCATGTCTTCATAACTGCCGCCATATCTCCAATTGGGGCTGCCACAACCGCATCCATGACGGCTCACCATGGCATACTGGTGTGCCTCCAAGACTGACCCAGCGGCATTCTAAGGACATTGCTACACATCGCCAACACCGAAAGAATTTGTACTCCAGAAACTTGGTCTAGTTATTTCCAATGCAATTGCACTAACCGAAGAGATGCCTAGCGTGAGACCCTCCACGACTCACCATCCCAGCAGCCGGTTCACCCTCTGCCAGGTTTCCACCAATCACATGCTGTAATGTAAACTAATATTGTATCATCATCATCATCATCATCATCATCATCATCATTCCAATAGATGGAGAAGGAGGGAAATTCCGAGAAAAATGGTATTTATGGTATCTTTCTTCTCGCTTTGAGAGCCACCCATCAATATTGAGATAAGAAATGGTTCTGCTGTGAAAGCAGTGCCATGTAAGGAGGCTCACAATCATCTCAGCAAACGAAGCGCCAAGCCTCTGCAAGTGAATAGCAGCGCCACTTCTTTCATTTCTATTGCAGACAAAAGAAACTGCATCTCTCATCTCTTGGAGCTTGGAGAGGCCCTCTCTCGACATAGCTCGACGTATACAGCCCACTCACTCTGTCGACACACTAGAGCTGACAAAAGCAAACAGTGTTTGCAATACAACACACACCACATTGACAAAACATCCATCATCATTCACGATGCTAGGCCTAAAATCCAACAAGTCCTCCTCCTCCAACGGATTCGAATCTCTCAACCTCTCCCCACCAATCTACGCAGGCATCAAAAAGCTAGGATATCGCAACCCCACTCCCGTCCAACGCAAATCCCTCCCCGTTCTCCTAACAGGAGTCGATGCCGTGGTCATGGCTCGCACGGGCAGCGGAAAGACCGTGGCCTTTCTGGTGCCCCTTTTAGAACGTTTGTTGGCCGCACGAGGAGATGACAATAGTCATCATGGAAATGCTGCAGACTCTTCTAAATCGGCCTATGCCGTCATTCTATCCCCCACGAGAGAATTATCCATCCAAACTCTCAAGGTGCTGCGTACTTTAGGTCAATGCTGCACCAATGGGTCTTCATCCAACTTTAAATTCATCGGGATCAACGGGGGCGAATCGATGGAAAAGCAATTTGCTTTACTATCCAGCCATCCCGATGTGATTGTCGCCACGCCCGGAAGGTTGTCTCATCATTTGAGTGAAATTCCAGATTTTCACTTGAGACACTGCGAACTGGTAATATTCGATGAAGCCGATCGTTTGTTCGAGATGGGATTCGCACTCCAATTGAGACAGATTGTATCATCGATGCCGGAACATCGTCAGACTTTACTGTTTTCAGCCACGATGCCCAAGGCTTTGGTGGAATTCACTAAAACGGGTATGATGAATGATCCGACGGTGGTGCGGTTGGATAGTGAGGTCTCGGTGAGTGAAGAGTTGAGGATTGGGTTTATTACTTGTAGGAGTGCCGAGAAGGATGCGGTGTTGCTTCATTTGGTTAGGGACGTTTTGCCTTTGATGAAGAGTACTGCTGGTGATGAGGAAGAGGAGGGTGAGGCAGACGATGATGCGGAGGGAGATGATGAAACATCCAAGTCCAAGAAGAAGAAAGCCAAGAAGGAGAAGAAAAAGAGGCAAAAGAATGTGGGCAAGAATTCAAAACGTGGCCTGACTCTCATCTTTGCCGCGACTAGACATCACGTCGAGTACTTGACTCTACTTCTACGAACATCTGGGATGACTGCCACCATGATTTATGGTAACATGGACAATCAGGCGAGGCAGCAGAATCTCAATGACTTTCAGAATGGGACATGCAAGATACTGGTGGTTACGGATGTAGCTGCTCGTGGTATTGATATCCCTCTGATTGACCATGTCATTCATTATGCATTCCCTCCATCGGCGAAGCTGTTTGTACATCGAAGCGGTCGTGCTGCTCGAGCTGGCCGGGTTGGTTATTGCTGGGGCATTGTCGATCCGGAAGAGTTGCCTTATATGGTTGACTTGCATTTGTTCCTGGGGAGGAAGCTGAGTACTGGGTATGAGAGAACTGCAATTAGAGTAGATGACGAAGCTAATGAAGAAGGTGACGGCGAGCAAGAGGAAGTTGAACATGACGAAATGGTATACACGATTGATGAAATGACACCTGATATGGTTCATTATGGATGTGTTCCTGAGCTTGTGCTTGTGGAAGAGGTTGAAAATGTAAGACGGATGGTGGATTCTGAAATGGCAGGATCCAATGATGCAGAGATGTTACGAAACTTGTCTAGAGTGTGCAGCAACGGTAAGTGACTCCACGTGATGTATGTGTCGAGTAAAGATGCTGCTCAGTCTAATACTTACTTTTATTGAATGCTAGCAATGAAACAGTATCGAAGATCTCGACCGGAGGCTAGCAAAGAGGGAGTTCGCCGATCTAAAGCTTTGCTGGAAGGCGACAAGGAGGCCACTGGGAAAAGGCAGCTCGATACTCGAGGAGGCATACCGAGTCACCCATTACTACGAGCAGTTGAACTCAAGAAAATAAAAGCTTCAGTAGGCTACGACTCAACCGATGAAAACAAAGCTGCATCATCTGGTACAAAGCAGCAGCAGCAGGAAGAAATGGCCAACAAGAAACTATCTGACCTCAAAAAGCGCCAAGAATTTCTTGTTGCGATGGCTAATTTCCGTCCAAAAGAGACTGTATTTGAAGCATTTGCAACTGGTGGGGGTAGAGATCTTGTCTGGAATAGCCAAGTTGACAAAACAACAAATGGTAGTGCTGCGGCGTTAGTTGCAATGAAAAGTATGAGGCGCCAGATGAAAATGGCTCGAGATAAAGGCAATGCGCTTGTGATTGCCGGCAGCAAGTCTGCTCAGATGATGAATGGAGAAGTGGTAGAGCTAGGCGAAGATGCGTTAGCTTATGAGGTGAATGAACAATCACAAACAATTGGAGATGAATGTATTCCGACCAAAGACAACACAGCCATTGCCAATACTGCAACCGAAGACGGTAAGAGGCGTTTGAGTAAGGCTGAACGCAAAAAGATGAAGAAGGATCCAAAATACAAACCAGACCTGTCGCTGGATGCATCTATCCAACCATCAGGCGGGGCATCGAAAAAGGCAAAAGCTAAGAGAGGCGAAGACTTTCGCGACAATCTACATTTCATTGAAAATGACTTCACTCCAGATTCTGCTGCAGCTGCGCGAGATCGTCAAATTGAGGCAGCAATGCAGCCATCTGCCTCTAGTAACAGTAAAGGAACCAGTGCGCTCGCATACCGGCTCGAAGAAAATATGCTTGACATTGTAGGAGACGAGCATGTTGATATGGTCAAACGTCAACGCATGATGAGATGGGACAAGAGTAAACGAAAATACGTACAGACAACTGTTGGTGACGAGCTGAGCGGAGATTCTAAGAGTAAGAAGATGAGATTAGAGTCCGGCCAGTTGGTCAAAAGTGACAAGGTGAAGCTCGGCGAGCTTTACGAGAAATGGCAAAAGAAAACAAATAAGAGCATTGGCAGAGTTGGTGTTTTTGATGATGTGATCGAAGACACCGGTGCAGGTGTGCCTTCTCGAGAGAACACATCCAAGGGGCAAAAAGGCAAAGGCAAGAATTCAAGCAAGAGTAGCAGCGGCGATGACAGGAGAACTGCAGTGTCAATTAGGAAAGAACGTGAGAAGAAAGAGAATATGCGGGTCAAGAATATGAAGAAAGAAGATAGACAAAAGCTTGAGAGGAAGAAACGTGAAGAACGATTGTCTGCAGAAAGTGCTAGAAAGAAAGGCTATCAAGGCAAAAAAGGTATGAGTGGCAAATGGAAGGGAAGGGGGAAGCGGTAACAGCGTTTCTACAGAGAGTTAATATAAATCATCATTGCTCACATTCATTCCAGTTCTCCGTCCATATCAACTTCAAAATATGAATCATCATTGATCACATTCATTAACGTTATTCGCTCACAATACTTTCACTTGAACTTAAATTTTGCTTCAGAAGGACTTAAACACGCTCTTGTCATCATCTTCAAATACAAATCATTCTTGTTTACATTCATTCTTCTACTTCACCTTCTTCTTCCACCTCGCTAAGGCAGCTAAAGAAACCTGCACCTTGTGCCTCTATTAATGGTATGAGCACGCCAAAAGGGCCATAAGCTGAAGCAGCTGCCTCTGATGCTGGAATATTTCTACGCCGCATCTCATAGAACTCAAGACCCTCCGGAGACCCTTCGGTAGATGGCTCACTTATGATCAAAGTCTCGTTGTCTTGATATCCAACGCCACTGTGATTCAATCAGTGTAAGACGCTGCGTACCGATATCAGATATCCAGGCATCTAACTCACCTCAAAGCATTCGCCCAAAACGCATGAAACTCGTCCTCGGCAAATGTCGCTGGAGTAATTTTTGGGGTATACAATTGACCATACCTTGATCAAAGTTTCGATGCATGTATGAGTGAATTAAACTTAGAAAAGATGACTATGTAACCATACTCACCATCTCCTGCCCGAGTACCATAAAATGAAAGTGTAATTGGTAAGTAGCTGTTGGAATGAGGGTGTGGCTCTGTTGATCTGAAAGAAATCATCGTCGTCAAAATTTTGAGGGTGGTAGTGGCCGAGCTCAGATACAGAGCTGTTTGTAGCTGCCATAGTTTCTTCATCAGATGGAAATCCATAGCGCATGAGCCCAATTGGTTTATTTCTCATGTTTCGAGCGTAGTAGAGTGGGCGACCATAAAACTCGACGTACTTCGCTTCTGGATCTTTTAAGTCGTGCATTATGTGCAATGTCGTCTCGTTGTCTTTCGATGCTTCAAATCCATATGAATGAACAATGAGTTGTAAGAGAATGCCGTTATAGGGATGAATATGAGCAACAGTACTTACACAATAAGGTGGTGCAGGGACCTTGGTGTTCGCTGTTGATACAACACGTTATCAGAAGAGGGTGGAATTAGAACGAAAATATGCTCTGAACAAGCTCACCAGCTTATACCGAAGAACTGGTGATAGGAAGAGAAAAATGCATTATAAAAGAGAGAGAATGAAAGTCATAACAATCTGCAGAACTTACACCCTCATCACATCTGCACATTTGCTCGATACACGAGCCGTGGTAATTGCAATCTAATAGATGATATAACCAGTCAGAGATATTTTGCACATCAGATGGTAGAATCTCATCGGCAAAGTCTCACCAGTCGGGCCATGGCATTCATTGCAAGTAATACCGATTTCGTAACCTTTTTCAACAACCCCTCTCCACATACTCCAGTAATTTTCATTTGACAGTTCAATAAGATCATAGCTCTCCTATAATTGAAAGTAAAGCATGTTCAATGGCTCAAGTGTGAGTTCGACATCAAGGTAACTTGCAAATAAATGCGAATGAAGCTACCGTTTCAGGCGACGTAAGAAGCCAGTCACATTCATTCTGCACTCCATTGTCGATATGAACTGTTCTGATATGTTCGTGCCTGAAAACCCAAGACTCGATAGCCTGACAGTAGAATATTTCAGCGGGAATGGTTGACAGAAATGGCTCGCCGCGCTCTTTGTTCTGCTCAACATATCGAGGTTTGCCGTCATGAGTTCCATTTTCTGCATTGTCAAGTTACTCAGAGAGGTAAGCAGTGTAGCAGTCGAAAATTCATTTCTTGTGATGGGCATAATCTCACCAACATAGATACCATTGAAATGGCTGTACACCAGTAATCGCTTTTCAAGTGCACCATTTTCAAGCTCAACATAGGATTCATCCCATGTCTCATCCCCAAAGTGAACAGAAAATGATCTGCATCTGTATTGCCCATCCTCTTGACGACTCACTAATATAGTTAATCCACCCAGTAGCAAGAGCAAGTTAAGAAAATAGGTCAGCCTGATGAATCTGTTCAATTGTGTCCCAAAGTTTTTGTCCTCTCTAATTCTTGTGTTGCATGTAAACGTATGTTCAGATCTTGCTGCATCACTGAGGACACGACCAAAGAATCCTCTTTTGCATAGTTCATAGACTGCATCATCTATGCGCTCTACAAACTCCAAAGCTGGAAAAGGAAAGTTGTGTCAGAATAAAGTACAATACCTGAATTCCTGATCGTTCACAGTCAGAATCTCACCAAGGACATCAAAGAATATACCTATCACATCTGACTCTTGAATGATAGTCATAAATAATGCCATGAGGAAGCAATATCCCACAGCCAATCTGAGGATAGAAGAGAAGAGTATTTGCTTCATACTGACCACTCCCCCTTGAGATCTATCTTGTTTCATACCCTTGCCAATGATCTCTAGGGCTGTTGGTATCTCCTCCTCCATGAGCACGCCTGAAATAGATGTTAGTCTCTATTGAGTGAAATGCGAAATGAGTATTGCTTCAGATATTACAGCAACTTACCAATTAAGATCCCTGTAATAAACGAAGTGTAAGAGAAGGGTTAAAAGTTGGCTCATTACTAACAAGTTTCGTAGCAAGCAACAAAATACAAGCAAGCTTCTTCTTACCCAAATATTGAGTAATACGAGTAGGCGTAGTGACACCAGCTGGGAGGCCAAAAGGGTTGTCAACAGTGCCCTGATCGGCCTCATCTATGAGCACGAGAGTGAGGCAAAACAAAGCAAGTGCACAGGCTAACAACCCAGTAAGAAATGGGATGGATAAAAACTCATGAGTGATCAAGAGTGTGAATGTGCTTTCTGGCAGTTTGAAGGTTTCATTCAATCCAGATTTTGTACGGTTGTCTTGGATGGTGAGTGGTGAGGTTGAATGTTCAGGTTCATCGCTCTCATCTGCTGGATCTAGTGCAGCGGCCTTCTCGAGATTTTCAACTCGAGCAACCAAGGCTTCAATATAAGACTGTGTTAATGCATGTGGGTCGGATCTCGCAGATCCATTGATGCTGTGATGATTGCTGTCTTCTAAATCCATGGTAACGTCGAATTGCTCGAAATAAATGGGCAATTGAGTTTACACCTTTAGAGTCCAAAATTCATACATACACAATAAAGGTGATAACCCTTCGATCTCAAGGTATATCTTTAGAGGGTTCCAACCCTAACCCTAACAGTGTCCCCCTCACATGAACATCAGCAATTTATTCACACGAAATCACACGCCAAAACGAGTGCTAACCCTCTTATCTTTTAAATGAGGAGATCCAATTCTGTCTCTGCAAAGCAATTCGAGGTTAGAATTATATCAACAGATCCAACCAATAACAGTAAAGTAAGGATTGTAAACCAGTTGTTTGATTTCGTGATGCGTTTGTCTGTACTTTTCAGTCAACAGCGATCTTTTGATCGGGACGGTCGGCACTTCCAGGCCTCCGTCAATGCATTTCACTGGTCATATCCATTTGTGCTGTGTGAATCTTTGGCTGTTTAATCCTGTTACAGTGTATATTGTTCATTGTCTGAAACGAAACATATAAATGCATTTGTCTCAGCTTCTCAGCGGACAACAAACCCCTCGGGGTTTTCGGGCGATCAGCCTCTAGGCTTTCGCCAATGCTTTGGAAAGCTTTCCATCCGTTTGTTTCTGATGCTGTCTTCATTTGTTGACTTGGAACTGTCTGAAACTAAAACTAGCACTGCTCTTTCGAGCAGCGAGCATAGCTCTAACATGAAAAGCATAGCTTTCCATGGAAATCACGAGGCATAGTCTCATTCGTGGGCATAGCCCACATTGCAATAACGAGGCATAGTCTCAACCGTAGGCATAGCCTATTCATCATGGAGCATAGCTTCAAAACAGAGAGCATAGCTCTATCGAGGGAAGCATAGCCCCATTTTAAGAGCATAGCTCTATTTGTGAACCGAACATGAGCATAGCTCATCGCCTTGCAGCATAGCCCTGGCACCAAACCGCAAGAAGCATAGCCCTTTCGGGAGACAATGTTGATTATTATTCGACATGCATTTGAACATTTAGTTTTTCAACATTTGTTTGCATTATTTCATTATATCCGGTAACGGATCTTTTCAACGTCATCTAACATGACCTGATCTACTGACAGATGACGAACGCTCAAAGCAAGCTTTTCTCCACCTCCTCTGTGCCCGCAACAAGAAACTGGGGCAAGAATGTCACTTTTCTGGATGCATCCGCCGAGAGAGTCAAGAGACTAGTCGGAAACTCTGACAATACCGGCTTCTTCTACTCCGTCAATCTCGAGAGAGAAGTAGTCCCCATATTCTCCCCCATGTTCGCCGATAAGGAAAACGATCAAGACCCCGATATCCAAGCGTTCTACATTCTTGGGAATAGTGAGGATTTGATCCCATCCAAGTCCATCATGAAGGCACCTGCAAACGTCTGCAACAACTTCCTCGTCCTTACGACCCGCTCCAAAGCAGGCCGTCTAGGAATTAGCCCGGAGATGGCCAGCTACGCTCTTCCAGCTGAAAAGTTGATTGGTACTGTATATGAAGGAACCCAAGGCCTTTTCTTTCTTGCACCGCCTTCGGTGTGCCCAGTTGCCCTCGGAACGAAGCCCGTCTATGGTCCTATCGATGATCCAAACGTCATCCATGAAATCAGCAAGCATGGACCTGAATACAAGAGTTGGTTAGCTCTGATCACTGAAGCAATTGAAAGCAAAGATGAAATCCATGCAGTCTTCGACTCTCTCACCGACGAAGAAAAGAAGCAGTACATCCATAATTGGGATGAAGGAGTCGAGCTTGGCCCCAACGCCCCTTTTAGCATCTTTTCCCCTGTGAACATGAGCTCCCTAGACAAGCA
>JALLPI010000660.1:0-16310 GCA_036939935.1 Cyclotella atomus | reverse complement strand
CCTTAGAAGCCCCTTAGAGTTTTCTCTAAGGGGCGTCTAAGGAATTATTCGGATGTAGTGTGTTGTGGGAGGTTTTAACTTTCCATCGGAGCCGTAGTCCTAGTAAGGACTCGACCGGCTGCTCTATTTGTTTGACCATCCATTCGTCTAGTATCTATCTTTGCAGTAATCTTGCACTGGGCTTTCGACTTCTTTCAGCTTGATCGTTTGTGCATATCTGTGTTAATTCTATATCTTCAGTGTCACCATTCTCTGGGCGAGCTCCGGGGTTGGTTGCTCTTGTGATGTGATAATTGATCTCATTTGTGGCCATAACACTGTCTCTGGCATGGTCGTGGCAGGCCATCACCAGCTCTGCACTCATTTCGTCAAATAGACTGGTCTCGTATGTATCCAATGGCTCCCGCTCCTTTTGCCTGTAAGATCTCATGGCATCAGAGCAAACACCGTTATCAGCAGTGCAGGAGTGTAAACAGGGTCTCCTTTGACAGTTCAGTTGCCACTGAACTCCGTGGAGGAGGTTGGGTGGCCAGAGTCACCGCGTTGGTCTGTGAAGACTGAGACAACTCATCTTGTAGTCGTCCGAATTGGACCAGACCTTTTGCGCACCGGTTCATATAGAGTCCGCGAGCCTGCAGCTGGGCTGGGGAACTCAGGCATCCCCTCCTCCGCCGATTCCGCCGCCGCCGCTGAAATCCCATGGAGGAGGGAGTCGGCCGGAGCCGCCCCGAGGGGCTGTAGAGACACATAGGAATTGGTAGAAGATACCAAACTAACTTACTAAAGTATCTTTTATTTCGTTGATGGATCAAAAATCAAGATTGTGTGTTGTGAACACTCGAATACCAATGGTACATTCGAACCATTCCTACCAATGTCGACTTTCACTCGCAGATGATCAATAAACATCTCAACTTGATCACCAAGAACTGTGCTATGCCCTCCGTAGAGCATGTGGTAGGTTTGTGGACTGAAAAATCGTACCTCAGCCGATGGTAAATGGTAGGACAAACAAGGAAGAAACACATCTTTTCCATCAATCTTGAATTTGTGGATTGTAGTACCAGCTCCGCACCAAATGCACATGCAACTGTCTCCTCCTATACCGCTTGTAGCGCCTGCTGCTGCTTCTACAAGGAGCACCTCTCCTCTTCGGACCAAACACTGCTCTCAAAATACGAATCTTGGTACACACCAATGCCTTGGACACACAACTTGCTCCCACTTTGACGCTTGAAACTACTTCTTTCACACACAAGCCAACAAAGCCAACTCTTGAACAAATAAATATGAAAACACCAATCCCTACCATCGACGCTTGAAACTACTTCTTTCACACACAAGCCAACAAAGCCCACTCTTGAACAAATAAATATGAAAACACCAATCCCTACCATCGACTGTACAAATGAATCACCACTCAACATAAAACAGAATGCTGGAAACACGAATCTAAGGGCCTTGTAGTATCCAGCTATACCACGCCCTGTTATTTTAAAAGCATAAGGAAGGGAACATCTCCGACATAAATCAGAAAGCCTCTGCTCAAACGTTGCTTGATCAATTGACACCATACCAGAACCAGTACCTGCAGAATCAATATTGGTGGAGTTTGTGTTGCCACTGGGAGGTCCTCCACTAGACTGCTTAGAGAAACAGCAAGATTGTTTTGACCCAGGCGTCTGTAATGTATGAAATGAACTGTACTGCATAACTGACTTGCTACAAACCTGTGTGATGGTCGATTACACATCGGCCATCACTAAAACATCAAGGTAAATGCTACTTTGCCACTTGGCACACATTTTACTAAAAAGGTATCTTCTCCGATACTCCCCCCATTCCTTCCACATCAACACTTCCTCTCAAAGTTGCATCGGACTTGAACTTGAAGGTATCTAAAAATTCAACTGACATAAAGAAAACAACATGAACCGAAAACATAGTTCCCATCTTTTTGCCGTGCTGCTGATGGCGAATCGCTATGTTTCCCCCATTGCAGCTTACCAACAGTTCCAGTTTGCAGACTCACTTTCAACTCCAGTAGACTCAAGTCTACACACCAGAGTACGCCACAAGCAACAATCAGCCGCGATGAAATGCAAAGGGATGACAATCAGAAGTGTTATCAATTAGATTGAATACATAATTGAAAACCTGAACTTAACAACCTACCTTTGCCATAATGCAATATAATTAGTGTCGATTGAAAATATTATATGAAGCCAGGATGTGCTTGCTATCATGCTGATGGCCAAACGACAAATTATGTTACATGGTCTTTGATTGAGTTGTTTAATAACTCAACATATATTCAATGGTTTATTGTTGCGTGTGCTTTTGTTTTGCTGGTACCGCTTCTGGACTTCCGTGAAGTGATGCCCATTGGCATCTCTGTGACCACCTATTTTGCTGTTGCATATTCAGGTAATGTTTACAATGCCACCGGAACTACCAGTGAACTCATTTTCCATTCTCCACGAAATGAGTGAGCATTGTACCTGTTAAATATGGCACGCTGGCTACACAATCACCAACTTTTAACTGAAGGCTCAATGGCTGGAGGAGCTCTATTGTGGGTGTTTGATTGTTACATGTTAAGTGCGTGCGAGGAATATGAGCTTGTAGGCTTGTAGGAAAGAGGTAGTAGCTGGGGAATGTGCATCGGCAACGGCTGTTGGCAGCTTTCTCATTCGCTGTGTTCAGAGCGGCCGTGATTTGTTGTTAAGTAGAGCCAGGCTTCTGTCAATTCAGCAGATCAGGAAACGAGTAACAGTGAAATGGCTATGGAGTTAAGTAATAATTCCAGCCTGGTCTGCCCTGCAGTGGATGGCTCTCTCGAGGTGTTGAACCTATTCAACATGGCTGGAGCCAACGAGAGAAGCGAGTGTTGATTTTTGATTTTTTTATGTTGGAGATTGTCGGAGAACGTTAATTGAATGATCCCTTATTTACTTAGGAATTGGTATTCAACCCCAATCTTGTACTGAATGACTACCGGCTAGATGATTACCGCTCACAGAATTATGTTCAGCATAACAAAGAATTTGTACGGAGAATTATGTACAGCATAACCAAATGATTTCGACGGTATCTTAGCCGGGATACCAAATCGAGGGGGCAGAAAACTGCTAGATCCTTGCGCAATTATGGGTTATGTAATCATGCTACTCGTGAGCGAAGGCACTGTTTCCCTTGATTGTACTACAACATCCAGTGATGCTTCTCAAAGCCTTGATTCGATGAGGTACCATATCCTGTCATTGCTGGACTAGTCTTCAGTGCTCTGATGATTCCTAACAATATTGCACACTGTCACTCTAGAGAGAGCAAACACCAGAGTTCCGGCAAGAATACTCGTGGGCCGCCAGTGGGCAAAAAGCCTACCCTCACCTCCCCCTCTTTCGTTGATCATGACTTCCTTCGCCACTTCGACCATCAGCCGCCTAGTAGCCCGCCGCTCCATCAACCTCACCCGCCGCTCCCACTCGGCCCCCGCCGCAGCCGCCCCCACCACCGCCTCGGCCGCCGCCCAATCCCTCGCGGCCCACGATGCCGACTACAACTCCAACGCCGCACAAATCGAATCCCAGAAATCCCCAGTGCAGCGCTACCGCGAGGCCGTTTCGGCCATCGACCCGCACGCCGTCTACGCCCTCACCACCCCCCTCCCCGATCCAGTCCTCCCCGACAACAAGGCCGAGGTATCCGCCCTCGACCCGGCCCACACCAACCAAATCCCCCTCCGAGCCGACGGCTCGCCCAAAACATTCGTCATTCGCCAAGAGCAGGCCAAATGGCCCGGCCAGGCTCCTTTAGGCCGCGAATCCGAATGGATCATTTCCTTCCAAGACGACGGAGAGACGGCCGAGACGTGGTCCAACCCCCTGATGGGCTGGGTATCATCCGCAGACCCCATGGCCAGCAACATGCGCCTTCAAATGTCGTTCGATACCGCCATGGATGCCAAGTACTTTTGCGAAAAACGGGGATGGAACTTTGTCATTGAGGAGCCTATCATTCGTAAGGGACGAGATGACGATGCTCAGTATCAAGATGTGTTTTTGCCGCAGAATGTGAGTGCCAAGCTCAAGGTGGAGGGGATGAAGTGCAACCATTGGTACAGGGAGAGCAGTGGGGCGAGTCATTATTTTAGGCCGTTGAAGTTTCATGGGGATGGGGTTGTGAGGCAGCATGGCTTGAATCGGGAGATGGAGATTGTCAAGGATGTGGAAGGGGGATACAAGATGAGGTGAAAATGTGATGATGGGAATGTGATGGGGAGGGTTGTTTTGATAGGGTACGATATGATTATGCACTGCTTTTTGCAAGTGGTTGGTGGTTGGGCTTGTTTGGTGAGATGATTGATGATATGGTGTTTATCATTGATGATGATGATGATACAAAATCAAAGAGAATCATGCAATATAACGGTTGGGACTATACGTTGAGCGTTGAGCAATGAGGAATCTCTAGTGTAATGTTAAGAGTTAGTTATTCAGATCCAACGCTATAGGAATTCAAATCTCTCGTCCAGATACATAACAATGCTCAGGACATTCGCGTGGTGTGTATTGTTCACTCACCATTCGCATACCATACCATTATCTTCGTCGGTTACCTAGATTGAAATCAATCCGAGGATTGAGGGTACGATACCGCTAGTGAATCCCCTTGATCTCCTCCATTTCTTCATTCCAGACTCATTGAAGGCGATCAACCCGATGCAACAGAGATCGTTCGGTCTGGTCCGGTTGATTGTCAAGTAATCTATCTGTACGATAGGTAATAGGTGAGCCAATGATGGAACTTGGCTTGCTTCTTCTCTAAGTTCAAGTGAGGAAAATGAATACACGCATAAAGGTATTTACAAGCTTTGAAGTATAGAAATACCTTTGGTTCAACGCTCCAACCTCTTTCTCGCTCACGACAACCATAAAACCAACAACCATGTCACACTACGGACCATCCTCCTCTTCGGGACCGCCTCCTCACATGCGCCACGGCAATCGCGGGATGCGACCGCCCCCGCCGCCTCCACCGCGACGAGCGGGCTTCCACCAAGAGCCGATGATGCAGCGTCACCACGGCGGCCCTCCGCCTCCCCGTCAAGGCCACAGCGGGTTTCTGCCGCCTCCGCCCCCTCCGCCGCCCCCTCCGCCCGGCCGCAGAGGCTTTCCGAACCAACCGCCGCCCCCTCTGGCTTACCAGCATCAACAGCAGCAGAGGCCGATGCAGCCCATTGGTACTCAGCCGCAGCGGCCTCTCCATGCGGCGCCGCCCATCATGCCGCCGATGCAGCCGCAACATCAACTTGTGCCGCCTCCGATCGCTCAGCCGCAGTTCGCCGTGCAGAGTGTTAATGTGCCACAGCCAGCTAACATGGCAATGGCGCCGCCGATCCAACGCGTGGTTCAGCCGGCAGCTCCGCCAGCAGCACAAGGATGGACGCAGCACGCCCACGAAGGTCGAGTGTTTTACTACAACTCCATCACCAAGCAGTCCACCTACGATCGGCCTGCCTGTCTAGCCAATTCAAATACAGCGGCTAATGCTTTGATAGCCACTAACAGCAAATCTGCCATCGCTGCAAATACAGCTGCAACAGCCAGCAATATCAGCGCCAACACTATCAACAATAGCAACGCAGCGTCCAAATGGAAAGAGTACACTGATCCATCGTCCGGCAAAAAGTACTACAGCGATGGAGTCACAACCACGTGGATCAGGCCTGCCGAATTGGGTCCAGAAAAGATTGCCGCTGCTTCCCCAACAACAGCAGCTTCTGCGACCAACATAAACACTGCCACAAACGATCCCGCCAAAAAGGACAAACGGAAACGAGATCCGCAATGCAACAACACATCAACAGCGCCCTACAGTTCCAAATCCGAAGCCACCGCAGCCTTCAAAGGCCTCCTCTTGGCCAAGGCCATCTCACCCCATCAAAAATACCAAGAAGTCTCCAAGCTATGCTCCTACGATTCCCGCTGGAATGCCCTGCAAACCATCGGAGAACGCAAACAGGCCTTGGCGGAATATCAAACCAAACGCAATAACGAATTGAAGGAAATGAAACGAGTGGAGATTCAGCGCGGCAAAGAGGCATTCCATCGTCTCTTGTCGGATACCATTGTCGAACTCAACAACAGCAATAACGATACAACAACAATAATATCATCACTCGATGCCAACAATATACGATACGAACAATACCGCGACAAACTATCCATCGACTCTCGTTTCCACGCCATCGAACACGAAGAACTGCGCATAACCCTATTCTACGAATATATTGAAGAAAGTCAAAAGAGAATACAGCACAATAAACGACTCAAACTACGTCAAGCCAAAGAGTCATTCGTCAAACTATTACAACGTTATCAAGAATTGGGTAAAGTATCCCGTTCTTCCACTTATTCTTCCTTCCTCTCCGATTTAACTATGGAGGAGAAACAAAATGCCAATTTTACCTGTGTAAAAGAATCGGATCGTCAACTTTATTTTGCGGATTATGTACTCCAACTTCAGTGTAGTTATGAGGATCAGCAGAGGAGGATTGAGGAGGCGAGGATGAGGGCGGAGAAGGCTCAGAGGGGGGAGTTTCGGTCCGTTTTGTTGGATATGGCGAGAAACAACGGTAGTAACAATGATGGTGGCGGTGGTGGTGCCAACGTGAATAACAACACACAGTTACGACCATTCACCCCCTGGAAAGAAATGCAACCGATCCTACACAAAACATCCGCTTATGAAAAAGTCTACGCCCAAGACGTGGAATTGCCCCGCGAATTATACATGGAATTTGTGAATGGATGGAAAGATGTGTATGTGGGGAGAGATCGGAAGGTGTTGCTTCGCGCTTTGGGGTTGATGAAAAAGAGTTGTTCCAATTCGAAATCCAATGCTAAGAACTCAACAGCAACAGCAACAGCAACGTCAACAACGAAATCAATGACAAAGAATGCTGCAACAAATAATGACATGGATGGATATCAAGAATTTGAAACAAAAATGCTGGAGGCATCATCATCCATTCCCGAATTGTATACCGAATTGAGGAGGATGCTATCCGATAAAGAGGTGCCGTTGTCGAGTTTTAGAGTGTTTTACGAGGAGAATATAAGAGAGGACGGAAAGAGAAAAGAGGAGGAGAGCAGTAGTAGTGAGGATGAGGGTGAAATTATAGAGGATTGACAATAGTATTATAGTTTCAATAAATAACAACTTCTTGCTTCAACCCGAAGATGATGTTTCATTAACTGTACAATATAGTCTTGTTTACAACCTATCGCTCTATCCACGTGTACGACATCACAGTTCCAACTTTCTACGTCATCATCTCTATTCTATAAACACTGCTTAACTCTATTTCTTCTGCCTCAATGCATCTTTGGCAATCGACGACCACTCCTTTGCCAAACTAATAGGACGAGCTGCCTGCACGCAAACTCCCTGCAGCAATCCTCCCAATCGACGCCCTTCTTCTACCCAAGACGGCACCTTCTGTTCGCGGGCGCCTCGAAGCATTTCCAACACGTCAATTGTATCTCCATTATCCAAAGTCAATTTGGACAAATCAATCTTGTCTAAATGAAATGTTGCCAGACGGTGAAGAACACTGTCATCCAGTTCGATTTCTTCGTTGGAGAATGTTGCCTTGTACCCATTCTCGCGGTAGATTCGTGCAGTGGTTGCTTTATCTTTGTGATTTAGGGCGAGGATTGTTTCGGCCACGGTCTTTCTATCTTCTTTTGACAGTCGTCCGACCATTCCGTAGTCTAGTAGACCCAGACGACCATCTGGAAGTATTAGGACATTGCCTGGGTGCTAGGAGATAGATATGGCAACATTTTCATAATGATGAGCAAAGATAAATAAGATGCCATATAAGTATTGCAATGCACTCACTGGATCAGCATTGTATACACCAGAGATCTTTGTGAACATTATTATTGCAGAAATGTTAATGGTGAACAGGTTAACACCAGGACAAATGCAAAACACTGCAACAACATCTCACCATAAACTGTACGCCATGAACATGCACCAGTGTCTTGAGTGCTCTCCCTAAATTCACTTTGATTCTCTTTGATGTTGCAAACTGCGTTCCATCTTGTACAATATCACCGTTCGTACCACCACCACCGCCGCCGAATCCTACACGAATCTTGGTTGCCGTCTTTTGCAAAGCCATAACCACATCCTCCACATGATTTCTCGCCGATACAAAAGTCCTCAAAATAGCACCGCCGCCACCACCCAAAAATTTGGTCAAGAAGTCAAACTTGGCTCCTTCCATCCTATTCAAACCCCCATCTCCTGCTCCACCACCATTCTCAAAATGTTCCCTCATTCGTTTCATAATCGCAGCCTTGAGCTCCTTGGCATCCTCCTTCCCCAAAGCCCGAGCCATGGAATCCTGTTCTTGTTGAATCGCATCCGAAAGCGAGGATCCCTCCAAATATTCCATCACCAATACATTCTTGCTGCATATCCCAGTCTCGTTCTTGACACGAGGTATTCTCACGAATGTCGGCTCCAATCCGTGCCGCTGCATGTCTCGTGTGCATTCCATGAGATTGCTGGCTTCTATTCTAAAGTCCAATTCGTTCTCGTGTCGTTTGCGCATCGCCTTTGCCACCTCCAAGTTTTCGGGAGCGAATAGTTTGGTTGCCATTTCCAAGTTGGCCAAGTCTGCCGAGAAGAGGTCTGCGACTTCGGGGTACTGCACTTTGACAATGACACGTTGCGGTGGCTCTTCCAGCGAGGAAGGCCGTAATACGGCTCGATGGGCTTGAGCTATAGACGCAGCTCCAATGGGGTTTGCTTCAAAGTCTAGAAATAGATCCTCCATTCGTCTGCCTGAGCTGGACTCGATGATTTTGGAGATTTCCTCGATCGATTTGGCAGGCACGCCATCTTGCAGTGGACGAAGTGCCCGAATATACTCCTCGGGCAGCAAGCCTGCGCCGATGGTGCTCATCACCTGACCGATCTTGACGTATATCCCTCCCAGGGATAAAATGAGGTCCACGAGCTGCGGAGCACTTTGTTCTCGAAAGGAGGTGATTCGTCGTTGGAACTCTTGGTCGTCGCATCTATCGATCTTGTGAGCCTTCCACTTGAGCAGTTTGTACTTCATCACTATTGGGCCGAGGCCCCGCCAGAATTGGATGGTGCGTCGAAATCCCCTGTGGAAGGTGTACAGCGATGCGAATAGAATGGTGCTTAGTACGAAAAGAGACAGCAGGATGGAGATGGCCAATTTCTTTTTGGGATGGGGTGGTGATTGGTTGAACAGTAGTAGATTGTTGCGTAGGAATGGCGGGATCAATGCGGATGCATTTCGAAGGAAGTTACTGGATGAGCCGATTGGCTTGTTGTTTTTGTGTGCAGTGGACGAGGGCGGTTGGCACATGGTTATTGCTGCAAAGGACTTTGTAGATAGACTGGTTCTGCTGCTGTTGATCATGTGCCTTCTTGGTGCAGGCCCTGGGAAAAGCATCGAACAGAGCAGTTTCACGTGTGGATTGTTGAAGATTGATGAGCAAGGAGAACACTCTAGTGGAAAGGACTGCAGTCTTGTGCAGTTACGTTGTGTCGTACATGAGGAGAGGAGGAGAGAGATCGCCACACAAAATTTCAAAAGGTACTCATTCGAAAAAGCGCAGATTTTACCTTTAATATCTATTAACACTCTTGACAGTTCGTCCTTTGTGGCATGGCATCGTCTTGCATAATAGAGACAGGCTAATGCTTCATAGACACTCAGGAGAAAGACTCTAGCGTATTCGTTCATATGAATAAAAACAATAATTGATTTGCCAACGTAGACGCGGTGAGAGAAAATTTTCATTCTTTATGTGCAGAATACATTTTGTGTTGTGAAAAATTGGAGGTTTTATATACAGGAGGAAGTTCTCATGTGCTTTCTCAAATTTGAATTCAAATCGGCTTTGAAAAAGGTATGCGGATGCCAAACGTTGTTTGTGCATCACATAAGCAAGTGTCAGAGCTCTCTCCTCTTTCATCAATCCACGGCTGCTCACAATTCAACACCAGAAGAAGTCAAAACAAAAAAGGCCATCGTTAGCCTCTTGTTTATTGCCAAGCTACCTAATTCTAATACTGGATTTTACCTTCATTGTTAAGAACTACTATCTATAGATCATGTCAACCTCAAAGCCAACGAGGGCTCCGCCGGCGCCGCCTCAACCTCAGCCACAGCTCCTCATCTGCAAACGCCGAACCCATCAACTACACTGGCCAGGTGGCTCACTTATTGAAGCCTCACACAAGCCCTTCTCATCCTCTCTGATGTTCCTGCACTTGCTGCAGCCCAACCCCATCACGCCTTGTCTGCTGCCGGAGCCCCAAGCTAGGTTGCAAATTCCGGTCGCGGTTTCGGTCGCTGTTGGGTCGGAATTGGGTCGGAACCCGGAACGAGACCCAAAGTTCCGGCAGAGCGGTCTTGGTTTTGGTCATTTTTCTTCAACTTGAAGGCAACTCAACTTAAACTTCCTCAATTGGACTTCTCTTTGAGGTGCAAAGTCTCAAAAATGATAGATAATCCCTCTCCGATGGTATTAGGCCTGGTTCGCAGGGGGGGGGGTGTACTAATTGGCCGATGTGCAAAAGTGTGTCATTCAAAAACTGGCGGAGCTGCAAAACCTCAATCGTAACATTGGTACGGAACCGAAATTCCGACCGGAACTCATCCGGAATTTGCAACCTAGGCCCCAAGCAATGATCCTCAAGCTGACCCATTTCCCGGCAACACAACCACCCAGTCATCTCATCTTGCCGCCACCACCCCATCACCAGCTTCAGCTTCATTGACCGCCGTATCACGATTGTTCAGTCACATTGGGCATTGGGCGGTTCTTGATGAACTCGCCAATCCGTTTCTTGGCCTCGTGTTGTCAGGTAAGTCCATATTTTATATTTTTCACGATGACCCCTCATCATTGATCTCATAAAATATGGTACTTAGCAATACATATAAGCAATTTATGATAGTAAATACCAATAATGTTGATAATTCTGGTTGTGACAATATCTTTGCTGAACCTCCACCAGCCAAACGCTTGAAACAGGAAATGGACCAATTGATCGTTGTATCACTTCAGACTTTCATCTAAAAGTGTAGCAACTCCTAATTCAAAAATTCTTAGCATAAAAATCCAATGCAGAGTTGCTACACTTTTAGATGAATGGCTTTCCCGAGCTACTGTACAATTTCGCTGGCTGCTTTTGCGCTAAAGATACTCTGTGCAATTGAAACGCAGAAAACTTTGTTTTGCAATGTTTTTGGACAATAAAAATGCGTAACTTGTACATGATAAAGTAACTTTGTGAATCAGATTTCGTGGATTTCTTCTCTAAGTCAAAAATGTGCCGGTATCTTTTATTTAGCTCTGCGTCCTGATGAGCCTGGTTCTTTTTATGTACTTCTTCTTGCTTCCTAATAGTATTGTCGACAACTTGCCAGTCAGTTTGCAAGGTGGAGGTGGAGAGGTCCTTGTCGTACATTTGACAGATATGCTTGACCACATCATCACATGTAAAGAATAGGCAGCAAGTGTTGGCCAGGAAAAGGGTCATTGGTGAAGTAAGACTAGATACAGAATTTGTGTCAAATTTGGTTTTCGGCTCAGATATGAAGTAGAAGACAAGGCATCGACAAAGGAAGCTAATCGGATCTTTATTAACAAGTGGAAAAGAAGGAGATGCAAGGCTACCAAAATAGTGAATTGGCAAATGAACATATAGGAAGGAACTGAAGTTTTGAAAAAGTGGAAATTAGTAGTACGCGGCATCCCTGACACGATAGCAGAAGTCATCATTTTAGCTGAAACACATGCAAAGACACTATATCTCAGAGACTTTCAAAATGCTGAAAATCTGAATGGAATCAGACAGAGACTTAGTGCATCAGTTTTAAATTTTAGATGCATCCAAAGATCATGCTGATCTTGAGACAAGAGCTAGTGCGGACAAACACCTGCAGCGTTTGTCCAGCCAGATAGGAGAGTGCCTAGAAAGATATATCTGGTCTACGTAAATGGTGTGGAGCCGTTGCATTTTGAGAAATCTGCAGGAGGATGTGGACAAAACAGTTGCAGTCTCGGGCCACCCTACATTAGGAGCTATGACCAAGGATTAAGATACCAACCTCTAATTATCAGTAGAGGTAGGTAGTCTCGGGTCCTGCATGAGAGTGCATCAAGTATAATCAGAATCGGTAATTGGTACTTGGTACTGACCTTGATTACTTTATGTTTCTTGCTCGGGATCTATTTGTAATGCTTGTTTAGACAGACATGGTGTGAAATTGGACTCGCCTTGAGAACTGTAAAACTAACGAGATGATAGTACAAAGTTAACTTGAAACAAGTTCATATGCAATGTTACTACACTCTCAGTTATCTAGACATAGCTTCCCAACTCTCTCTCTCTCTCTATCTCTCTGTCCACACAAAGTCATTATAAAATCAGACCATATTGTTATCCCTCAAGAACATTACATTCGAGGCAAACATGCAAAATAAAAAAGACTTTCATGCATCCATCATTGTCAAATATCCACCCAATGACATCCATCCATACAGCTATAAGTACTCATATCATCTCCTATACCTCATCATCCTTCACCACAGCATTACCAACATCACCAGCCTTGACCCTCTTGGCCCTGGGAAACCCGACAATCACACCCCTCTTCTTCGAACTCTGCACATAACTCTTGTAATAACACCGAATCCTATCCCTCACGGCCACGAAATTGAAACAGCTTTCGTCAAATATATAATTGTGTTTGGCGGCAAGTTCCAACAGACCTTCGGTGAGGCGGTTGTTAAAGTGTTTTTGTTCGGCGGTGTAGTTGAGGGAGGAGTGGTGGAGGTATTCGGTGCGGTTGGCTATTAGGTATTCTTCGAGCTGTGTGTGTGTGTGCATTATGCAACAGGTGAGCAATAGAAGTACCATACACGATCGCAAAGAACAAGAACTATGCAATGTGTAACAAGTACACTCCATATAACTGTATCAAATGTTCGAGAGCAATGAACAAGTGCACACCCAACAGTACATACAACAATATACATGCAATGCAGTACAACAAAAACAACAAGAACTAACCTCCGGATAATTCCTCCAGCTAAACTTCTTTTTCAAAATAACCGGTTCAGAATGCATACCCCTCGCTCCTTTTCGAAACTGATGCGACTTTTCCTCTTCTGAACGACTACCGTGAGCAACAGCATGGTGTTCCCATTCATAACTTGGAGGAACCGGAGGAGGAGGAGTGGCATACTCTCGTTGCGAATGGTAGTCTCCTCCGTAGTAGGGATGTGATGGAGTGGGTGGATAGTGTGGAGGAGGATGATGCGAGGAGGATGGAGTGGGTGGTATAGCGGCCGCGTGACTGTGAGAAGGTGTACCCGGTGGATGTTGTGGATGTGCCGATGGCGTGGATGGATACTCGTATCGAGGTGGTGGTGGAGGATTGTATCCCGGAGTGTTGTAGTCGACGCGAGGACTGTTTTCATCCATGCTTACCCAGGGTTTGACGGATCGGGCCGGAGATGAGGATTCCGCTGAGGTTGGATTTGAAGACCTTGGAGGATGAGTCGGTGGTGGATGTGCGGTGGATGGTGGAGAATTGGATGGATAAGGATGTGGGTAGGGTGGTGCATTCGCAGCAGGAGGATAGCCCGGTGGTGGTGGAGGAGGGTAGGGATAATAGCCACCCCACGGTGCGGGAGGACGTGAAGGATGGTCGGGTGCCCATGATCCCCAAGGAGGCTGTTCCTCATATCTACTACTACTGCTGCTAGGATGATGAGGTGCCGCATTACCCACGTGAGATAGAGGATGGTAAGGGAGTGGTGAGTGAGATTCTCGATTGTCTGAATCGTTATTGGGTGGTGGTGGTTGCTGCTGAGAAGAATGTGACTGACTTGGAGTGGGTGGGGCATTAGCTGCATGATGATGGGGAGGAGGAGGATGACTGTGATGGTATCGATGATGATGGGTAGGAGGATAGTAGGGAGGATTCCATCCGTAGTAAGGAGTCGGATAGGCGGGGTACTGCCTGTGAGGTGTGTACCTGGCATCGGATGCGGGCCTTGAAGGGTCTACTCTTTGTTGTTGTTGTTGCTGTTGCTTGACTTCACGTTCGGGCGTGACCTTCTTGGCGGCTCCTTGCTGGCTCTGCTCGGGTGTATTGGTATTGGTGTTATCTAGGTTAATATCGTCCATAGCAGACTGCTTGGGATACAAAGTGAAGGATTCCTTGGGCGTAGCCGAGGCATTGGATCGTCTTGGAGTGGCTGCATGCTGGGTAGCTGTGCCATTGGAGTTGTTGTCGTCGGAGGCGGCAGAGGCCTCTTTGGATGCCTCGTTGGCAGCTGTGAGATTATGATGGAAGACGAATGTTAGAGATGAATGTGATTATTGTGGTTGGAACGATTCACGATAAATGATGTCATGGCAGACACTCTTGATGAGCATCAAACACAAAATGAGATTGATATCCAAAGGAGGACTTGAACCAGTGAATCCTGATGCATCATGTCAAGAGTCACGGCAGACTAGCTCAAGGCCAAACGAACTCATACAAAGTGAATCCAAAGGACCCGAAATAAGCCTCACGATGAATATCTATCACGGCGTTATGTCATGGCAGACGAACCCCTCTTCAACAAAGTAGAATTCTAATGAAAAACACACATGAATTGAATTCAAAGAGGACCGAACATCAGCCTCACGAGAAGTCAACAATCAAAAGCAACAACCCAGCGCCGCAGACAACCAAGCAACAACAATAAACACATCAGCCACCAGCTGTTTGGCACGAAAAATACACTGAATAACCACGCACCGCCCATCTCCCTCCCATTTCCGTCGTCGACGTCATCGCTCAAGCTGGCCAACAAAAGGGCATCATCGTAGCTTCTCTTATTATTCGTCTCTCCCCCCTTTACAGGAGGGTCGAATGACGAGTTGTTCTCTTGGTGTGCTTCTTCCGAGTAGGAATTGGTGATGGTGTTTTCTAGGCTGCTCATTCTTCATATGGTCAGCGATTGGCCGTCTGTTGAGAGCTGTTAAGCTATCGGTGTTCGTAATCGGTATTGATGGAGGGCTGTAGAATGAAGATATATATTATTGAATTAGAACAAATCGGTTTGGAATGGAATGGAATGGAATAGGACAATCAATTGGATGCTCTCCTTACCGTTATATTCTATCGGGTGAAATTAAAATTGTGATCGATACAATGGAAGCGTTGGTGGATATGTCGGGGATTGATTGAATGGATGTTGAATCCGGTCTTGATGGCACTTTATGGGATTAACGATCCATGCACCGTTTCTTCTAGCTCTCTTGCCTTTTATGTTGTTGATGGTAAGGTACGATAATGTTGCACAACTTTCCATCAAATCCCGTCGAACTCTCAAATTGACACCGCGCACGATCTGACTTGATTCCGATACGGATGGGGTGCGTGGGAATTGGTAGGGGGTCGACGAATTTGGTGGGAGATGGAGGGTCGGTTGAGATGATGGGAAGAGTTGGATTGTTTAATGTTGAAGATGAAGTTGAGTTTTTTTGCCGAAAGGTTTATTTTCTGCCTCTTCGCCTCTCTTGCTATCACTTCTGGGGCAGTAGTGTGTGTAGTGTTGTAATGTTAGTAGAAGTGCCTATAAATGAGCCTTTACTTCATTCTACGTGGTAGTGAGTTCTCTAAAGTTTTTTAATTAATATACAAAAACAACATTCAAAGGCCTGCACTGCACTACACACTACTGCACGTGAGGTTAAGGGCAATGAAGTGATGATGCATTGCATTAGCAATGATAGTGCTCATGTCAAAACATGTATGAGTTTTAATTCCTTTTAGTCGCATCAGCATCGGCCTCTAAGCTCTCATTGCCTTGATCATGTGAATGTGAGCTGGTGGTGAGTTTATAAAGTCTGGTGGGAGACTAGTAATGGAGGATAGTCTGATAAAAGACTAAAGCAGGAGAGGATCAGAATCGACTATAATCTATAATGGAGGAGTCTAAATACCTGGGAGGCGACTTTTATTTCTGCCCTTGACATTACATTTGACAGATTGCAGATTGGTTTGACCATTGCAGTAGTTATTGTAGGCTTGTTTTTTTGGAATCAGCAATATGGACCAGGTAAAGAATGCCCGGTTCCAGAGAAACTTGTCTGCGACACTAAAGGACATGGAAGGAAAACTTGGAAGAAACCAAACAAATATCTGTACGATTCGATGAAAGACAGATTCAAGATAC